>JAXIVJ010006669.1:0-65435 GCA_036785665.1 Chirona hameri | reverse complement strand
TTTAACTACAAATTCAAATATATGCGGGTTAGGAAAAAAATCGGTCAGTTTCTCGGCGCATTTATGTGTTATGTTGCTACTTTCCTATATTATTGGGCAAAATAGTTCATTTTAGCACCTTTTCCCCGCACTTTTAAACGCACAATATAGCAATTTTAGAGGTCCGCACCATACGCAATGCGACGCATTGATGAGAAAGCAACCTAGGGCATAATACTAAAAAATTTCGCGCCGCTGCGCGGCGCAATTTGTTTAAGAGTTCCAGGTCTTGAGCTTAAAAAAATATTCCAAGTTGGTATAGCTGATTCCAAATTCGTGTCGCTGGTTCCAAAGTTGATGTGGCAGTTTGCTAACTCCAGCTCCTAAACGTTGATATGGCCCATGCCATACCTGCCATACTGCATTTTCCAGCCTTGTAACGTGCCTTTTCATGCGTTTTTTTTGTTTGGGGGGGGCATTCAACGCTTGGGAAGGGGCCCTTTCAACGCTCTGGAAGGGGCCCTTTCGAGGCGCCGCCCCCCCCCCCCTGGACGAAATCCTGGCTACGTGCCTGCACTGCACCGCCATAGCCTCGAGAATGCGAGACATGGGAGGCTTTGTCCCCTCCAGAGACTGGATTCGCAGGCATTCCAAGCATGAACGATTCGCCCGAGAGGACGTGCATCGGAAATCGGTAAAATGTCTCGAGAAATGAAAACTTTTCTGTCAACGAGAAGAACACAGCGCCCCAATGCGCATTATAGCAGGTTATAAAGAACATCTTTATAACTATGCCAAACATTACGAAACTGAATGTAGTGACTAAAAAAATTATCTATAACAAGACTACCGCAGCGTTCGACTAGGCGACTACATTCAGACTGTTCATACCTTCAGATAATAGAGCTGAAACCTGTAATGATCGTCAGGAAGAGTGATGACTTCATACATTAACCCGCCATTGACCGGGAGGGGGGGGGGGGGGGCGTTTAACGCCCACCTGATGCATTTTCGCAATAGCTCAAAAACCAATAGCGCTATCAACATGAAACTTCGCGTACCTTCTTATAAATCACGTTTACGTCTTCTGTGAAAAATAAATCAATTTCGTCAAAAATGTCGAGTTATATAACACACGGGTTTTACAACAAAATCAGCTCAAATGTAACATGCTGTACAAATGCCATATTTAGAGCAAATTGCTATTAAAAAAACGTCAAAAGATAGCAAATGGCAAGGGCATCTCGATCCAAAATGGTCATCTCGGAATTTTGAACTTTTGATTTTGGACCCCCAAAAATCAAAAAAGTTTTGTTAGGAGAAAATGCCCACAAAATCAAATTTTTCAAAGATATTTAAAAAGCCGGAATGCTAAGAGAACCACATATGGGAAACTACCATACCAAATTTCAGAATGACATCAGCATTTTTGACTGAGTTATGGCATCTTAAGTATGGGTAACTCATGACGTCATATTTAACCAAAAATGAGCTTGTTGGCTCTTATGGACCAGATACAGAAAAATAAATGGCACCACTGTATTTCTGAGATAAAACTGGTATAGAAACATGCCTTTGTTTTTATATTTATCAATTTAAAATGTTGACCTTCTGTGACCTGAACTTGACCTGAACTTGACGTTAACTTCACGAACATCATATCAAATCAAATCATGGGGTAAAATGACTGTCACTATCGAATTATACGTGGAAAATAACTCATAAAACATGTGTTGCATGACTTTCGTAGATATTTTGAGCAGTGACCTTTTGTGACCTGACATTGACCTTGATCTTTGCAACAATCTCATTTTAGCTAATGCAGGATGTGTATTATACCTTTGACAGCACTTTGGGTAATCTTGGTCGTAATCAAAGGCTTTGGATGGAAAGTATGGCTCAAACTAAAAAACGTCGATTTTGACCTTTGACCTGACTGTGACCTGACATTTGACGTCACTTTGACACTTTGTAGTATGTTGTATATTTGGCTCATTGGGAGCTTTCGATTTCCGCCTTGTGCGTCTCGCTGGGATCATTGGTTCGGAAGATAACCAGGGGGTGTTTAACGCCCCCCCCCCCCCCCCAGTCAATGGCGTTCTGCTGAGACCCCAGTCAATGCCGGGTTAAAGGGATTATACGGGTTGCCGTCCTGAAAGTAAATTAACTCTTTTGCAGTTGTATGAGCTTTACACACGTTTAAGACATATAACAGGGACCTCAATGCTCATTTAGTCCATTATTTCAGCAATGATCAGCGCTAAGACTTGGGCGTTTTTCGAGACTAGTATCAGATAACGAGTACTTGATCGGCACTACTGTCCACCACTTTTATCTTAAGATCAATTTTAGAGTTTTGAATTATCTGCAAGTCCTACACTGGATCACAAAATTATTATGCAATTCAAAACTGACGGGACTTTGTATTACTACACACTGGTCGTTGAGGCTTTGTGTTTTTGTGTTTTTGTGGTTTTCTTATTGGCCTTTAGCGTTGATAATTTGGTGGTGGCGTATTAATTTTTTTTGGCATGAAAATTCATGAAAAATATAGAATTTTATGGGAAAACTAGGTAAATACTGCTGTCGTTGGAAAAAAAAAGTTATTTGCTTTCAAATAATGCTTATTTTACCGGAAATACGCCATAAGTGAGGTGTTTTTATTAACATAAAAGAGATGACTGGCTCTGCCTCAGCCGGTCCTGCAGAAAATACGCGGTGGCATCACCGCGCACTTTGGAATGTCCTAACGTGCAGAAGAGGTCATTTCCAGAAAAATGTGGCTACCATGGGACTTCTACCACCTTTATAAGTACGTTTTACTATGTAACTCAATTATTCTGGGAAAGACCCGCATAATCCCTTTAACCCGCGAGTTACTGGGGGGGCTATTTTTTGCCCCCCTCCCGTTATTTTGCAATAACTCCTCAACGAACACCCGTATCGTCACCAAACTTGCAGTAACTTCTCTCACATCAATTCTACACATGTTGCAAAAATGAAAAATATGAGGCTATGATAGGTCAACCGGAATGACGTCAGAGTGACGTCATGTTCTTCGGTTTTTGTTGCAAAATAATGGTTTGCGGAAAACGCTGTCAAGGGTACGATATTTAAGATAAACTAAATTGTATTAAATCAAATTACTGAGAATAGACCGGGCTATCAAACTGAAATCTCGGATTTCTGAGTTTTTTGTAAATTCAAAATTTTGAGAAATCCAGAGACATTTTTTTTTTAACAAAATTTTCAAGAAAAAAACGAATTATCCAAAAACCGGAATATATGTGATTGAGATGTATGCGGTAAATATGTGTACCAATTTTAAAGTCGATATCTTTAAAATTGACCCGAGTTATGACCTTTAAATGACAAAAATCGACCACTTCTCACAGCATTACCATGACAAAAAACGCATTTCCATTTTTGCTTTTTACTTCTATTTATATGGAACAAACAATGTTCTAAGGTCATTTTTCGAGTTCTAGACGAAAAACAAACCCATAAACATGTGTTACAACGCCTAATGACCGTAATCTGCAGTTTGACCTCGTGACCTCGGATGACCTTGACCTGACCCCAGGTCATAAACAGCTTAGAAAGGTACTTAGAAGTGTCAGACACACGAATCATACCGATTTATCAACAGCTTATGCGTTTAATATCGCAATTTTACGCGACAATTCCATCCATAGAGACCTTTCGACACGGTCAAACATTTTGTACTTGACCTGACCTGTGACGTCATCGGTGACCCCGAGGTCAACAATATTATGTTTCCCTCGATAAATTTCCTAGGGCTATCGAATGCCGTTTGAATTTTTACATTCGGTCCAGTAGTTCCGGAGATCAGAGGGGGGGGCAAAAAATAGCCCCCCCCCCAGTAAGTCGCGTTATGAAATATACCCCAGTAACTCGCGGGTTAAAGGGAGTGTGCCTACTGTTTTGAAATGTCACAAATATTTTTAATACGGTAAGCAGCTATTGGTTTTATTGTTGTATATGATGAAATTCACATCTGGAACCCCTTTAGTTGAATTTTCACTTATATTGTTTTTTGCTTATTTTTTGTTTCGATATCTATAAAACGATCGCCACTATGGTGATGTTATGTAAAACGGCGCACATAAGACACTACAATTACGGTCACATCATGCAAGATAGAAAGACAAGTTTTGCACAGCACGTTCTTGCCGCTGTGCACTTTATTATGTGAAAGTTTCGTAGCTCTAAATCTATATCTTCTTCAAAAAATGGCCATCAGCCATCATCGAAACGGCATCATCGAAAAACATGATGGCCGTCCAATTTCTGTTCGGCTGCTGCTATCAGCGTGCACGAGCTGTTTTGTTGAATTGCTATTGGCCGACGCCAACAAAAGGCTAGCAGTTTAATCGATAGTTGCAGTGCTTCTAGTAGCGGAAGCCCTCTGGAGTCTACCCGATAACTTTTTGCTCCCAGCAAGTTCCTGGAGTCTTTGGAATATCTCAGCAACTAGGGCGAATCTGGAGAAACGAAGTCATGGGCCAATTGAGAAAATTATGTTCTATAGATCATTGTCAATAACCCCAAATAAGCGATGTGAGTAGGCACACTCCCTTTAAAGGGATTATACGGGTTTCCGTCCTGCAAGGAAATCCACTCTTTTGCAGTTATGACATTTGCAGTTATATGCTTTAAACACGTTTAAGACATATACCAGGGACCTAAATGCTCATTTAGTCCATTATTTCAGCAATTATCAGCGTTATAACTTTGACGTTTTTCGAGACTTGTATCAGATAACGAGTACTTGATCGGCATTACTGTCCACCACTTTTTCATCTTAGAATCTGCATCAAATTCGATGGTGCAGTAATGTGCGCAGCTGAGACAAAATAGTTGTTACGAACTCAGTAGCAAGATGCCGCTATCAGTATATAGTATATGCCGCTATATCAAGACCACCTTGGTGTTGTAATGTCTCGGAAGTCCGTCACTCTCACGCGAGGTTCAGTGGTGCACACGCGTAAGGAGCGAGAGCGGCTGTATTCCAGAACGGTGCATACGCGACTGGCGCGGGCTCGGCACCCGACAGCGGGCGAGCCTGGCCCAGTACACTCACTGCCTGCGGGCACAGGTGGCGGCCGCAGCAGAGGCGGCGCCAGGCACGGCAACAGGTAGGTATCAGAGGCGGATAAAGGCAGGGGGTACACAGGATCTCCACACTTGGCATACGTGACAATTCTTACGCTCTTTGCCATCTGGATGACGATTGAAGAAGGAGTTACTAAATTCAAGACGCTCTAGGCCAGACAAGAAATGCCATGCGTTTAATCGTTTTTCATCAATTTTAGAGCTTTGAATTATCTGCAATTCCTACACTGGATCACAAAAAGATGATTAAATTCAATTTTTACGGGACTCTGTATTACTACATACTTTTCGTTCGGGTTTTGTGGTTTTTATGGGATTTTTCCTTGCGGCCTTTAGCGTTGAGAATTTGGTGGTGGCGTATTAATTTTTTGGCATGAAAATTCATGAAAAATATCGAATTTTATGGGAAAAACTAGGTAACTGCTGCTGTCGTTGGAACAAAACAAGTTTTTTTCCCCCAATATTGCTTATTTTACCGGAAATATGCCATAAGTGAGGTGTTTTCATTAACATAAAAGAGATGACTGGCCCTGCCTCAACCAGTACTGCAGAAAGTACGCGGTGGCATTACCGCGCACTTTGAAATGTCCTTACGTGCAGAAGAGGTAATTTCCATACAAATGTGACTACCGTGTGACTTATACCACCTTTATAAGTAAGTTTTACTATGTAACTCAATTATTCTGGGGAAAAAAAACGTATAATCCCTTTAAGACGGCAAATGACCGACCAGAAAGCCACTGAGACGTTTCCTGGCAGCATCGCAGATGGGTTTCAATGCGTCGTTATTTAATTTGCCACACATTAAAGGGTTTCCCATGATAAACCAATTTTGAAATGCTGATGTGCTCATGGTCGGGGAAATGGGTTTTGAAGTCCACAGAACGCTACCTCTGCGCACGATTGATCGCCCTCACCCCCCCCCCCCCACATTACTCTGCAGGATCTACTGTCGGATTTTATTGAAGTTTCAACCATCAATCATTCTTATTATTGTCATGCATGAAACTGTCTATATAGCTTCCAATAAATCAGCGTCTATATAGCGTCTATATGTAGCTTCCAATATCCAACATAACTATAACTCAGCGAAGGAAAATTACCGATTGGTTGAAATTCATTTGTTCTCAGCACAGGTAATTTAAAGCAATGATGGAGATATAATGGGAGTAGAAGAATTTGTGATATTCAATTACAGCGTCATCTGAGCTGTCAGCTTCAGCCAGCTGCAGTTGCTTTCAGTTTTCAATTGAATGTCATATCTTATTGAAGTTTGCATGATTTACGTCGGGAGCAAACATATTTTTGGAAGAAAATCCTATTTCTCCTAAGCTGGGGTATTCCGCCGAATACTAGGGGAGGGGGTCAGATCCTTCCCCCTCGTTATCTTCCGAACCAACAACTGCAGAGAGACACACAAGGCGACAATCAAAAGGCCATAATTAGACGCATCTAAAACATAAGCTATATTTAAAAATAGTGTCACATGTCAGGTCACAGTCCGGTCAAAGGTCAAAATCGAGGTATTTGTGTTGATGGGCCATACTTTGCATCCAAAGCCTTAGATTGCGACTATTATTGCACGAACTCTCAAAGGTATAATAAATATCCTGCATAAGCGAAACTAAAATTTCAAGCGAAGGTCAATGTCAAGGTCAGGTCACAAAAGGTCACTACTGGTAAGAGGTCTACGAAACTCACGCGACACATGTTTTATGGGTTATTTTACACGTATAATTCGATAGTAGTAGCCATTTTTGCAACCTGACCCCATATAATGGCCCTTATGTGAAATTTAGGTCATGTCACCTAAGGTCAAAATTTGAAATTGATTTATCTAAATAAAAAAGGCATGTTTCTACACCAGTTTGGCCTCAGAAATACAGTGGTGGCATTTATTGGTCTGTGTCTGGTCACTAAAAACAAATCAAAACGCGACTAAAAAAAATAACGTCATGAGCCTTACGTATACTTGGGAGTCATAAGTCAGTAAAAAATAAAGATATTGCTTGGAAGTTTGGTTTAGGTATCGTCCATACTCCATACTTGGTTCTCCAATATATATTCCGGTTTTGTTATATTTTGGAAAATTTTGATTTGGTGGTTGGTGTTTTTTTTTGTTGGGGAGGGGGAGGTAAAAACTCAGTTTTGAAAACCAGAGAAAGACATTTTATAGAAAATATCATTTCCTTTCTTTTGACGTTTTTATTTGCGATTTGCTTCAAAACTCAAATATACTTGACGCATTTCTCGTTTCTCCACCAAAATGGCTTGACATGACGTCACTGAAACATCATTATCTCCGAAAGTACTCCACGAATTCTATTGACATGTGAGAAGACGCATAATGGATGCCGTATAAGGTACTAAAAGTGTCACGTCGATATCTATCATAGTGTTCAAGTTATTGAGAAAATCCAGGAAGGGGAGATTCTGCTCCCCCCGCCCCCACAACGAGGCGCGGATTAAGTTTTTAGCGCGAAGAGCGAAGTAAACAACACCGCTGAGGCGAGATCAGTTGCCTGCCACTATTCAACATTTTCCCTGGTGTATCATACTGCTTCACTCTCACCTTAGCCATTATATTAGCAGTGCGCCGCCGTTTTTGTAGTTGACCACTGACACTGTTCATCGACCACCTAAGGTTATAACAATGCACGTCGTACGCCAGTGGCGCACGCAGGATTCCATTTCGGGTGGGTCAGAGCCCTAAAAGCGGGCCCCCTTGTGAGCGGGCCCCCACCCATTTTTAGAAAACTTCGCGGATTTCGGTCACTTGTTTTTGAGCGGGCCCCCTACAGCATGGGACCTGAGACATTATAATTTTCTTGTCAATGTCGTGTAAGGTGACTGCGTGTGCTACTGATGTGCGAATTTTAGGTGCGTGTGCTACTGATGTGCGGTACAACTGTCGAGAGTAAATTTGAAGAAATGAGGTAAATGACAACAACAAAAATTATATTTTACAGGTTAGGCAGATTAGGCAGTCCGATCTCCGGTAGTTATGTTATCATCATCATCGTTGGGGTTTTAGTGCGCCTCGACTACGTCATTCGCGCCCACCATCATGTTGCCACAAGTTGACATACACCATTTCCTGAAGCAACAATGGATAATGTAAAAAATACATATCAATATCAAACACGCCCGTATCCAGAATTTGCATGGATCGGGCCCTGTTGTGACCGGGCCTTCGTTTTGACCGGGCCCCATATCACGTCTTTACCAGCACCGGGCCCCTGCCTCGATCAGGCCTGACCAAGACCGGCCCCTACCAGAAACGGGCCCGCATCAAGAATATGCAAGGACCGGGCCCTGTTGTGACCGGGCCCATATCACGCCTTTGTCAGCACCGGGCCCCTGCCTCGATCGGGCCTGAACAATACCGGGCCCCTACCAAAAACGGGCCCGTATCAAGAATATGCGAGGACCGGGCCCTGTTATGACCGGGCCCTCGTCCTGACCGGGCCCCATGTCACGCCTTTGCCAGCACCGGCCCCTGCCTCGATCAGGCCTGACCAAGACCGGGCCCCTACCAGAAACGGGCCCGTATCAAGAATATGCAAGGACCGGGCCCCATATCACGCCTTTGCCAGCACCGGACCCCTGCCTCGATCAGGCCTGACCAAGACCGGGCCCCTACCAGAAACGGGCCCGTATCAAGAATATGCGAGGACCGGGCCCTGTTGTGACCGAGCCCTCGTCCTGACCGGGCCCCATGCCACGTCTTTGCCAGCACCGGGACCCTGCCTCGATCGGAACTGATCAAGACCGGGCCCCTTCCAGAAACGGGCCCGTATCAAGAATATGCAATGACCAGGCCCTGTTGTGACCGGGCCCTCGTTCTGACCGGGCCCCATATCACGCCTTTGCCAGCACCAGGCCCCTGCCTCGATCGGGCCTGACCAAGACCAGGCCCCTACCAGAAACGGGCCCGCATCAATAATGTTCAAGTACCGAGCTCTCGTTCTGACCGGGCCCCATATCACGCCTTTGCCAGCACCGGGCCCCTGCCTCGATCAGGCCTGACCAAGACCGGGCCCCCACCAGAAACGGGTCCGTGTCAAGAATATGCGAGGACCGGGCCCTGTTGTGACCGGGTCCCATCATCCCATGCCAGCCTTTGCCAGCACCGGGCCCCTACCTCGATCGGGCCTGACCAAGACCGGGCCCCTACCAGAAACGGGCCCTTCAGAAATACGGGCCCCTCAGAAATTTGGAGGGGGGGGGGGTTAGCTGACCCCTTTGACCCCCCCCCCCCTGCGTGCGCCACTGTCGTACGCATTCCATATGATGATATGCAATGCGTATGACGTCTGACAATTTCACATGACGATAAGTAAGCGATTATTTGCTTTCTTCTCTGCCAATATTTGCACCATACACGGTTAGACAGGGCCATGCGGCAATGCAAACAGTTCGGTTATGTCGCATGTATTAGATACTAGAGCAGTGCAAATATCCCGGAGCTGCGAGTGTGTGATGGATGCCACACGTCTAGGTTTTCAAAGAGAAATTATTCAGTGTTGGTGTTGTGGCAGAACATGAGGCATGTGCGTAACATCATCATGCATCTGCCTGACTGCCATTGCTGCGATTCGTTGTGTGTGGTGACCGCCACCTGGTATTGTAGCACGGTTACATATAATACCAGTAAGGTGCCGTAGTTGGCGATGAAAGAGCGAGCGCGAAGGAAATGTATGGCCAATTTCAACTCGATCGGGCAAGTATTTACTGAGATACAAAAAAAGGTGCGCACGTGCGCACGTGCAGATGCACTCACCCTTGACTTGTGGGAAAGTGGGGGCTGAGGGGTCCCTAACTCCTGAGATACAAAATAGGGGTGTGCACGTGCGCATGCGCACATGCAGAGGTACGCCACACATGACGTGTGTGAAACTGGCGGACGAAAGGTCCCTAACCACACGCCAAATTTAAACACAATCGGCTCAGCCGTTCCTGAGATATAGAATAGGGGTGTGCACGTGCGCACGTGCAGAGGCACCCCACCCCTGACTTATGGGAAAGTGACGGTTGAGAGGTCCCTAACCACAAACCAAATTTGCACACAATCGGCTCAACCGTTGCAGAGTTTTTGCAAGAAAACCCTTTTCAACACCCCTCACGCGGCACGCGCCACGCGCAATGGTAGTCACCCACATGAGTCAGCACCTGTCTTAAATAGGGTAGATTGGATGGGGTTGCTCATCAAGGAAGTCCGTTTGTCAATCGGACGTGTGGTTGCAGAGATATGAGCTTCTCAAAAGCGTCGCCACGGGCCGGGCCGGGTCGGGCCGCTCATAATCAGATGTTTTCCCATATACCACGGAAGGACGAGCGAGCGCTTCGCGCTCGCTCGTAACAATACGTTTTCCATTAGTTTCGAGTCCCAGGAAGGCACTAATCTTTTCACCACTCAACCAGGCAGATGTACTAACATTAAATCAAGCGTTCCAATCCCTCTTTTTTCCAAACATTTTGTACAGCACAAACTACACAGGGGTGGTAAAATGCCACGTCATTCTGGGCGAAGTCGGAGAACAAAATTTGTCTTTTCTTGCCAGGTTGGCTATTTTTTATCACAAATGATCCATCAGAAGAGCCACATGCTACATTTTTGCATGCGTGTGCTTTTTACATCGAATCGTGGGATATTCGAGGGCAATTTCTACTGAATTGGTTCACACATGAAAATACACAGTCTACCGAAACAAATATGCGTCCCAGTCTACCCAAAAAAAATACGTGTCCCACATAGCAGCAGTGATATCAGTTTCGCAGCCTATCAGTTTGACAGCAGTTTGACCACAAATATAGCTGTTTTTATAGACCAAACAAAACTACCAAGTTGTCTGCAAACTACTATTTCAGTCGACAGCGGTTTGGGAGAAACGCGGAAGACCACTCATTGACTTTGAATGGGAGACTCTCCGCCATCCAACCCGCGGATCCGCTGGTTTTATCAGTCAACTTCGCTGCATAGTAGAAATGGTATACATTTTGGAACAAATTTAGAAACCCAGAGTATATTTTAGATTGTTGACCATCAGGAGAAGTGGGACAGTGTGATTATTTGAAGAAAGAGATGGCAAATTCGATTCATTTTTTTTTTTTTTACGCACTATTGTGACTTCTGCACATCACTATGACAACAGCTTCCTTTTCCGTCCCGGCCTCTTCGTGATACGTGAGTGCTCCTCAAAAAGTGTGATTTTTAATGGTTTATTAAGTACATTGAACAAAATATAATGCCTTATTGATTGCTTTTGACTTATGTTTGGAATCGTCTGAGCATATGGTATCAAATATCAACGCTTAAAACCGGGATGATTGTTGCAATTTCATTGGAATGTTAGTTTATTAAAAGATGGCGGAGTGGGGAGAAGTGGGACCTTCAGGCCGACTGAAGGCCCCCTCTCAGGCCGACCGAGGGTACCCCCTTGGATACGCCCCTGCATGCGTCCCAGGTCTCCCTAGCCCGTCCCAATTCTCCACATTTCTCACTTTATATATATAATGAAATTGAATCTTAAATATTGGTAATAGAAGCTCCGAAATAACAGCTTTTGAAGACAAATGATTGTTCTGTCGAATGCTTCTTCTTTTTGTTTCATAAATCGTTAACCTATTTTTTTTAAGCAATTTTGCCAAATTAACATTGCTGTTGTGTTCCAGTTCTCCCCACTCTCCCCTACTGGCCAGTGGCCAGACCTCAGCAGCTCTGACAGTTGACAGCGACAAAGCTAATATACTATTTAACAGAAGACATTATTTCACATCGATACCACCATTGGAATGTGTCACCATTTGATCACTTTCACCACCACGATCACCACCACCATTATATGTCCGTGAAGTTAGCGTCATCGTCATCACACAACTCCAGCGTCAACTTTTTATTTTCCCCAAACTTCGTGGATAGGTCAATTAGACCATGCTGATTCCAAAAATCCAGTCCATTTTGCGATAGCGATTGACCTAGGTCAAATTTGAGGTCAAACGAAGGGAACGCACTGGAGCCTAAAGGTACTGTCCGATTTGCTTTAAAATGGTCTCAAACGATTAATTTGGATCAAAATGCGAGCGAGACTTTCATGTCCTGACCTTTAAGGTCAAATTTCAGGTCAAAGGACAGGGAGCAGCGTTAACCATTGGTTTTCCCCAAACTCCGTGCATAGGTCAATCAGATGATGCTGATTCCAAAAATCAAGCCGATTTGGCGATAGTGATTGACCTTCTAGGTCAAATTTGAGGTCAAACGAAGAGGAACGCGTTGGAGCCTAAAGTTACCGTCCGATTTGTTTAAAATTGTCTCAGACAATTCCTTGGGTCAAAATCTAGCGTGAGCGAGACTTTCAGGGCCTGACCTTTAAGGTCAAATTGCAGGTCAAAGGACAAGGAAGTGTTAAAGGTTGATTTCATCCAAACTTTGCGCATAGGTCAATCAGACCATGCTGATTCTAAAAATCAAGTCCACTTTGCGATAGCGATTGACCTTCTAGATCAAATTTGAGGTCAAACGAAGGAGAACGCACTGGAGCCTAAAGTTACCGTCCGATTTGCTTTAAAATGGTCTCAAACGATTCCGTGGGTCAAAATCTAGCGTGTGAGAGACTTTCAGGTCCTGACCTTGAAGGTCAAATTTCAGGTCAAATGACTGGGAACAGCGTTAACGTTTGGGGAAAATCAACCGTTAACGCTGTTCCCTGTCCTTTGACCTGAAATTTGACCTCAACGGTCAGGACCTGAAAGTCCCCTTCACGCTATATTTTGACCCAAGGAATCGTTTGAGACCATTTTAAAGGAAATATTTATCAAAGGAGTTAGACAAAGGAGTCGACACTTCCCTTTAATGTTGAGTGATTGAATCAAGATTGAATCATTCATTATGGTAATGTTGAGTGATTGAATCATGATTGAATCATTCATTATGGTCCGTGAATCACTGTGAATCGACTCATGACAAATATTAATCATTGACAAGTCTGTTGACCAATGACTATGGAGGCATGATGGCAGCATTTTAAAACCTCGATTTGGAGCGATCGTCGCTTTCGGAAGCGACGCATGTGATTTTTTAGCAATTCTGTGAAGCACCTCCTTCAGAGTTCGAGGTAAGGTTAAGTTAAAATAATTAATAATATAGTTGCTCAAAAAGTGGATACAATAAATCGCATAGCAAGTAGGGTAAACTTCACATGTCAACACATCAGACTTGGCACGTTACTGGTGGTGCTGTGGTAATTTGGGACATCAAGACATCAAACTTTCATGCTATTGGTGGTGTGTTAGTGTCTGAAAGTCATCCCAGGCAAAGGGACAAGGGTTGTCAGTTTGAAGGGAGAAACAGGGTAAACAACTGAAACGCTGGACACGCCCTAACAATATACTTTTCATGTTATTAGTGATGTAGTGTGTCAGTATCGACTTCGGACTTCATCACCAATAGCATGAAAAGTATGGCATTAGGATGTGTCTGGTGTTAAGGCTGCTTACCCTACCTGTAAAAAGTCTGATTAAATTAAAAACTGTTTGTATTTGACGTTTGGTTTAGTAATTTACCCGCCCCCCCCCCCCCAGTTGGTGTGGCGAGTACCCCATCAACTTTGATTTTGGCCCCACCATTGTTATGTTCTGCCCCACCAACTTTTTCAGATTTGAAGTTTTCCTAGTGTTAAACTGTGCAATGTTTCACCTTAGCCATGCAAAGCAACCATCCGATATGATATTTTGACGCACCAACTTGCTCTGAACAGCTCCACCCATGCTGTCTATGAGATGGTCGGGGGGGGGGGGGGGGGCAGGGGCGCGACAGACCCTGGTAGGTTCTGCACCGCAGCGAGCGAATGTGAGTGGCACGTTCTAAACATGGGTCCCTGCGACCTTAATTGCTGTAAATGTTAGGTCAAGTTTGATTATATATCGTATGATTGGTTATTAGATATGGTTATGGATGATTATGTACATTTACAGCAATTAAAAGGTAATAACAAAACTGTATTGTGCATACGTTATACCACGTTTGGAGTATTCTGTACAAGCCTGGTCTCCAACATATGAGAAAGATTGCTGGTTGTTAGAAAGAGTTAAATAAACGACAACAAAAATAGTTAATTGTCTTGGTAGTTTACGTTTTGAAGATAGATTAATGAAATTGGTTATGTTTTCACTTAGATATAGAAGGCTAAGAGGAGATCCAATTTAAGTCTTCAAATTTGTAAATGGTCAGCATTCTGGATATTTAAAGGAAATGTTTGAGTTCAATAGGGAAAATCGAGGTAGAGGTCATCAGCATAAACTCATTATGAAACAAAGTAGGACTAGGCTATGACAGTAATTGTTCAGTAGAAGGGTTGTAGGACATTGAAATATGCTACCAGGGGATGTCGCTGATGCAGTGACACTTGCTTCCTTCACAATTATATTAGATAAATACTTTACAGAGAAGGGATTAGTTCATAAATACTCGTTGGATTAGCCTTCTTTTATGCAGGTAGAGTAAGGTGATTTGAAGGGGCGAGACTGGTGGGGGTGCAACCTGGGATGGCCCAAGAGCCTCTTTGTTGCACTTTTCTTTTATGTCTCTTTATGTATCGTTTTTGGTGACGTCATAGCTTTCGTATTACTGGTACACATTTCTGTCTGTCATAAATGAAAAAAATATTAACATTAAATGACAAATATTGCTTAGGACCTGTCTATACTCTCTGCTTCTATAGGGGCCTCAAACGCTTTACAGTGTCTTTAATATTACATCAGCTACAGAGTAGCTTATCAGAGTTTCTGCAACTGTATTTTTGTCATGTATGATCAATATTTCACAAGAGTATATATATACATATTGCTTCAACGAGCGATATTTATTTATTTATTTATTCAGCAGATCACCCACGGGTTGGCTCATTGACGGGTAAAGTCACATATAACTACAAAGACACATGCAGGCACACAATAAATACACTGATCTCACTCGCTGTCTAACAAGTAAAACATCACAATATATGGACTAAGTAGTGCTACGCGTGGAGCGGATAAGCCAATGTCGTCAGTTTCTTCGCATAAACCTTGGCTTGTATCTTTATTTGGTAGAGTGAATCTCTAAAAAAATGTCTATCTGTTCATTCTGATGTAGGAATTCGTTCATCTTTCGCGTCATTCTGCAGAACAGACCATTCTTGACAGTCTCCACACGGGCAAAAGGGACAGCGAATAAAACTCGACGTCGAACTGAGCGGGCTGGGACTATATTGATATTGCATTAGTGTTGCTGGAGAACCATTTTCCAACTTTCGATTTGGTCGGAGAACCATAGTCTATTTTACCACCCCTGAAACTACATTAAAACACCTACACATGCATGATTCATGTGCAAACATTACGCTTTGGTCGATGTTAAGCCGCCATCCAGCGTACCATCACGATCCCAGTTAGTGTAAGCTGGCTTACGATCCAGTCAACTTAAGCCGACACTTCAGTACCTACAGATGATCAGCCACTAATATATATTCCGGCAGCAGCGGTGGTTTGCCCAAGTCCAGCCGAAGCAGATACTCGGGCTTGCCCAGAAGAAGCCGATCAAGCCCCACACAGGCATTGCTGACTGGATAAGTAGCTGAACACTGTCAGAAACTTTAGTTTGGGTAGAATTTACTTCAGGTATCCCACATTTGTATGCATAGCTTTTTCCCTTTCTGTGGTTTTGTGTTGATAGCAAAGCTGAACTTGTGGTGCGTTCGCACACAAGTTCAGAGACATGTTTACTGCCAAGCTGGGGCTAACCCGATAAAGGCCATATCTTGTTGAACTGTGCCCTTGTTCTGCCTCCTTTGTCAAATGCCAAGCAGTGTCAGGCCTTTGTCCAAGTCAAGTTCAAGTATGTTAGTCAGACTTGTCCATGCACAGCTTGATGGGGTTACAATTATTACAATTGCTGGCTGTGATTAGTCACTTTTTGTCAAGGAACCAACTACTTATTTTCACCTGTCATCGTGCTATTGAGACGGGGACAGTTTGTATAAAGAAAATAGCAAAAACAAATGATGTGGGCATTGGTTGCCCACATCAAAGGAAAAAAACTAAAGTCTACACAAAACGTCAATGGGTAGTACCAATGTTCAGATTCCGATACAAATTTCTAAGCAGCTGCATTGCACAATAAATGTTAAAACATCAATGAGTTTATGCAAAAAAAAAATGAGCGTCTGTGAACAGAATAGACCGGATACAAGTTACAACCGCATAATTAAACACAAATATAACATATTAACTAGCCTTCCAGCAACTACTTGCAACGAGTCAATGTTGTGATCACGTTCCCTCCCCGCTCACGTTCCGTTCGAAAATATAAACAGAATCCATCTTTCCAAGGTCAGCCGTTCCCACCGAGCGGAACGGGCCTCCGTCGCACCGACACGTCCCGGTTCACACCGCGAGCATCAAAAGGCGAGCGTAGACCGCCCGGCGCTGTGGTTTTCCCACATCCGGCTCCGCTCCATGTACGTTCCGTGCACGTTCCGCTCGTCCCCGCTCCCGGTGCGAACCGGACTTTAGTTGAAAAGTTAGTACGGTTGAAAAACTGACGATAATTCAATTTCAGACGCATCGCCAGAGTAGGGAGACAGGTGTTTGAACCCAATCGTAGCTCCAACAACTATGAAGACTCGAAGAGCACTTAACATAATAACTTCATCACAGCTCAACTAAGCTGTCAGGCTCAGCCAGGCCAGTTCAAACCCGTCTCTCCAGTCATCTCCTCGTTCCTGCCTCTCCTCGATTTGTACCAGCAGCATATGGACCGGACCGAGAGAGCGAGCTATTGATTATTCAGCGTCCGCCGTCCACCACTGCACCACCTGCCGCCGCTGCCTGGCGCCGTCAGCCGTCCGTCTCAGTCCACCACTGCACCACCTGCCACCACTGCCTGGCGCCGTCAGCCGTCCGCCGTCCACCACCACCACCTGCCACCACTGCCTGGCGCCGTCAGCCGTCCGCCGTCCACCACCACCACCTGCCACCACTGCCTGGCGCCGTCAGCCGTCCGTCCCAGTCCACCACCACCACCTGCCACCACTGCCTGGCGCCGTCAGCCGTCCGTCCCAGTCCACCACCACCACCTGCCACCACTGCCTGGCGCCGTCAGCCGTCCGTCGTCCACCACTGCACCACCTGCCACCACTGCCTGGCGCCGTCAGCCGTCCGCCGTCCACCACTGCACCACCTGCCGCCGCTGCCTGGCGCCGTCAGCCGTCCGTCCCAGTCCACCACCACCACCTGCCACCACTGCCTGGCGCCGTCAGCCGTCCGCCGTCCACCACTGCACCACCTGCCGCCGCTGCCTGGCGCCGTCAGCCGTCCGTCCCAGTCCACCACTGCACCACCTGCCGCCGCTGCCTGGCGCCGTCAGCCGTCCGCCGTCCACCACTGCACCACCTGCCACCACTGCCTGGCGCCGTCAGCCGTCCGCCGTCCACCACCACCACCTGCCACCACTGCCTGGCGCCGTCAGCCGTCCGTCCCAGTCCACCACTGCACCACCTGCCGCCGCTGCCTGGCGCCGTCAGCCGTCCGTCCCAGTCCACCACCACCACCTGCCACCACTGCCTGGCGCCGTCAGCCGTCCGTCTCAGTCCACCACCACCACCTGCCACCACTGCCTGGCGCCGTCAGCCGTCCGTCTCAGTCCACCACCACCACCTGCCACCACTGCCTGGCGCCGTCAGCCGTCCGTCCGCCGTCCACCACCACCACCTGCCACCACTGCCTGGCGCCGTCAGCCGTCCGTCTCAGTCCACCACTGCACCACCTGCCGCCGCTGCCTGGCGCCGTCAGCCGTCCGTCCGCCGTCCACCACCACCACCTGCCACCACTGCCTGGCGCCGTCAGCCGTCCGCCGTTCACCACTGCACCATGCCGCCGCTGCCTGGCGCCGTCAGCCGTCCCCGGCGTCCAGCCGGACCGACTCCATCTGGACTCCGCAGAAGCCTGGCGTCGCATGCAGATGGATTCCATCCAGTCCGGGAACTGCTTAGAATCGACACTGGCGGGAGAGCAGCCCATTTCTGAGGCGCGGTGTGTTCACATATGTGCGGTAAATGTTCCAAACAAGGAATTTACTCTCGTTCGTTCTTTCTTAATACTTTTACAGGCTGTGAGGCATAAAACTGCCGCCAAACCATCCACCATCATCGCAACATACTCAACGCTGTCGCCTGTCCGACTGGAAACAGAGAACGACCCGGTTTCAGACCGTGAAGCTAGCTAATAAGAAAGAAAGATAATAAATGACAAATCATAAATGAAAAATGAATACAACACAACAATCAAACTCATTATATATTCCAACATTACAGAGTACCTCTTAGCGCACGCACGCGCGAACGCACAACTGAACCAGTAGCAGAAACTAGGACATGTAATTGTAGCAGTAACAGTAACTGCATGCGAGTCATCCCAACACGAATGCAGCCTACATATCTCTCCGAAATAATACGTCAGCTCTTTGATCTCGGCGTGGGTAGCGCGCGCATCAAATGCCACTTGTCCTCTGGCAGGGCGGTGCTACGGGTCTATGTCAGCGGCCTAGCCCCCATCAGCGAGCTGTAATGATGCTCGTGTAATGCAATACACGATATGTAATACGTGTAATGTAAATTAATCGAATAATACATAATGTAACAGTCACCGGGCGACGCCCTCTGTCCTTCAACAGCTCCACATGTCACGAGTTCTACACATGCCATCCTGCCACGCCTATAGCATAGCTGCGGCGACATCACGAGAGATGGTCATTTAGCAGCTCAGTTGTTCACAACAGGGGCAGTTCTCGGCGCTTTACAGTCGTAACCGTTCATGTTCACGCAATATCGTTCGTTTTTGTTTAATATAACAACCGCAACGGAAGAGCTCGCAACAAGCAACACCCAGATGTGGATGCCTCTCAATGACGTAACCTGGACCCGGGTCCCACACACGTGGCCTCATCCTTCGCATCACCGGGCCTTACAACTCGTCCATTAGCCTTCCTGTGCGTCGCGAGAGAGCATACGGGGCTGACCTTTCGCTCCGCCATCTCTTATGCAGCATACAGCCCTGGCCTGCCTCCGTCGTCACACAGCATGGGCCGCACGACGACGCCCACTGCCCCCAGCAGTACCACTGCGTCGCATTTCGACCCATCTACGCAGCTCAAATGAGCCTTGTCTGGCCGCGGGGGAGGTGAGGGAGCGGGGCGTCGGACCTTCTCCAGACTGTGCCCCGGGCAGTGTGTGGTGCTCCGTTACCGGCTCTCGTCGGCAGTAACGCAACGGTAGGTCGCCGGAGGGCGGAGCCGGAGATGCGTCCAGGCTCGTTTGCGAACGGAGAGCGACGTTGGGAGTTACTGCAAGCTGTGTGTGGGGGGAAGGGAAGGGTAAGAGGGTTGTGGTTCAGCTAAGCATGGTGCGTTGCCATTAATGACGTCACTGGTGCCTGCTGCTGAGAAACTCGGTCAGTATGGAAGGATGCAGCGGTTTTAACATTCGAACACGTCTGGTGGAGGGCAACGGTCGACACCGCTGTTGGGCGAACAGTTCTCCAATGCGTGTTTTTCTCGAGGCGTGCGTGAATTTAGTTTTGCTATAAATGTCACGACCGTATGGCGAATAGCCATTACGGTGTATTTATGAAGCAACTTGCGGAAATAAGCTTTTCCGGTCTTTTGATGTGTCGTGTCGTGGCTGGATTTGGACCGTTGTTGGAAGCGTATCGGAACCTAGTCTGTGGTGTGTGTCACTCCTCTGACACTATCGGGCATTTTATAGCAGAGCTGTTTAATTTGCTTGCATGGAGCTAAGTTTGGCGCAGACTCTGTTAATTAGAGCACTCATAAGGCCAGATCATAAGCAGTTTATGCTTATCATCTGGCTGGCAGTTTATGCATTACAGTTATGTGCCCCCGTTAAATGTATATTATTACTGGTTATGTTAAATGTATATCGTTACTGTGGTATACATTTCAGCGATTATTCCCCTTGTTCCTGTAAGTGGACAGCCGAAAAAAACGCAAAAACTCTCGCTACCGGCGCCCTGAACAAAGCATTCAGCACTAGGCTGCTGTCCACCAGTGACGTGACAAGGCCGCATGCCCGACACTCGCTCACGTTCAGGCTCCCGGACAAACAAGACGACAAAGCGACAAAGGAGCAAAGGCTCGATATCACCGCCAGAGACAAAAAGACGCCGAGAAAAACGCGCCGGACCTCGATCCAACGCGGGTCTGTAACTTTTGGGGCCCTGCCAGGCAGGCCTGCCACTCTTCTCCTCGACACTGTTTGGTCTTCTTTCTCTCTCTCGGACTCTTGTTTACAGACGACAGCTCCGCTGTTGAAACACGTCCAATCCCAATGTACTTTGACTGGAAACTGAATCCACTCATTGTGCTTCGACATAATTTGAGAATGATTGCTAAAAGAAAACAGCCTCCAGACAGATTCTGTATTTTCCCGACAAATAACGATTTTAAAAGGAGATTGCATTGCTACGTGTGGCGTATTTTTGGTGGAAGTTGGAGAGCATCTTTCCGACCAATTGAATGAGACTGGAGGACGGGCTGGTGCGGCAGACAGTACAACTTGTACTGCATTTATTGCTGGCTCTGATAGACCTGCGCAGGACGACCAGCTCAGTGCGCATTGATGGCTGTCATTTCCTACACCGGTCAACGCCAGGAGTACCCGTACTGATTTTTACTCTCTCATATGTTGCGCTGACACTATCAGCAGCCTAAGACTGCAGGCGCCATAACTGCCGGTGTTTTTCGCCAGCCTTGTTAGAACTGTTTTGACCGTGGGAACTCGGACAAAGTACAGTTCTTTCGCACACAAAATGAGCAACGTTGGATGTTTAGGTCTGTGTTTTATCCTGCCGACTTTGCAGTATTGGAAGGGTATGCGTAAAATACTGCCAGAAATATATAATAGTTCAGAAAAATGAGGCAGATAATAACACAGTACGTCTTCTGCACACAAAATAGTCAAACGAAACCCGAGTTTCAATTAGCTCTCACCGTGTTACGCTTTTGCTGATTACATAGTATGGTTGGTATGGTTAAACAGAGACAATGACCAAAAGTCATTGTTTCATTTTCGGAGCCAGACTCTTGGCTCAGCTGCCTGAGTGGCACTTGTGCGGACAGGCATTGTCGTACAGGGAGGAGACAGAGCACCTGGGAGTGCAGCTTCGCTCGCAGCTGCAAGGCGCCGATCACGTGAACGCGCGACTGCGCCGCGGTAGAGGGGCTTTCTTCGGTCTCACGCCAGCCGGCATGTTTAACTCGCACCTGCCGGCGGCAGACAAGGCCTACCTCTGGCGCGCTGTAGTGTCACCGGCTATGATATATGGCTGTGCACTGTGCTACCTGAGGCCCGCTCACATCGCGCGCCTGGGAGTCGTGGCAGGCGACAGCAACCAAATCTGCGCTACGCATGCCTCGCATATCACACCATACAGCACTGCTGGCGGAGCTACAATACCTAGCGTGCAGGCAGTGCTTCGCCTGCCTGCTCGCGACAAGCGGAAAACGGCGTTAGATAATATCTCGAGACAAGCTTTATCGAAAGTATATCGGCCTTTTTTACGTCAGGTCAATATTGAGGTCACCAGAGGTCATCAAAAGTCAGATTTTCCAGTTTTAGGACTTCGCTCCAGAAACCCCCAGATATCTCAGGAACTATGATAGCTAGGAACAAACGAAAAAAAAGCATTGGAAAGCTCTTGACAAATCCAATCGCCAAACTGTCCTCAAATGTTATCTCAGGTCAACAGTTTAGGCTCCAGATGTCATCCAAGGTAAAAAAGACGATGTTTTGGCAAAGCTGTGTTTCGCAAATAACATTTGACCTAATCAAGATAGGGAAATAATGTTGACGCCGTCGTGTTTCTCTCGTCAAGGCGCTTGTAATCATATTCATGTTGACCAGGTTAAAATAACATCGAAATTTGACCTCAGGTAAAGGTCAAGTGTTGACCCAAGTAGGTCACGTTGCATATTGGGAGACATGCCTCGATGATACAAACACATTGGTACCGGTTTCATTGATCTATCTTCATTCTGTCGACAGTTATAGACAACAAAGTGTTGGTGACCTCGGATGACCTCGGCTGACCCTGTAGAGGTCACTGAACAAAAATTTAACCTGAGTCATCGAGGATGGACTATGATAACATGATCCAGAATGAATATGGATGCTATCATGCGTATCCTCGGAATAGGAAGCATTTGAATATTTCCCCCTTGACTTATAATGGGAGGTCACGAAATTGACCCCACCTTAGGTCAACGATATCAAAAATCTGAAATTCACGAATTATAGGTACCCATCGCCTTATGAAATCCTGCAAGTTTGAAACCGATCGGCTACAAACTGTGGCTGTGGTATGACCGCAAACTTTTTGAAGGTGGAGTCAGGTGACCTGGCCTGGTGACCTGACCTGGGATGCCATGAGGTAAACAAGTTGAGACTATGTAGATAATTGATGCGCAAACAGCTGTGACAAATTTGGCGGCGCTGCGCGCCGCCGTTTTCCCGCTATTCATGAAAAACCGGATGGGGGGGAAATCAACCTCCCCGGTCGTGCGCGTATTAATGACGAAGGAGGCTAACTGGGGGTCTTCTCGTATATCACGACACAAATATTGGAATTCGGTATTGCAAATCATTAACGGTGAATACATGTAAGAAATCAAATAGCTTGCTTATGAAAGTTTACTTACTATAAATATGTGAAATCCTGATTTGATCTTCTGGTGGCAAAAGTTTCCGACGACCGTTGTGGAAATGGATGTAATTCGAAGTTGAAGTATAATGTTTCCAAGGTGGCCAGTGCAGTATCTAGACATAGTGCCATGAGTGTTATATATTCTCATTCCTGAGTCAAATGTGGCCATTGTTTGTGACAAATCATCTGACAGACATACCAAATATAATAACTGACTGGAGATATTTTGGATACACGGATCTTTTCACTTCAAGAGCCTCTCCTGTTTTTAATTACACAATTAATTAATACTATGGCCTGCATTGCGGGAAGCGCAATCCCGTATTGTTTCCTGTATCCTGTTCCAGTATTCCCTTCCCGTATTCTGTTTCCGTATTCCCGTGTCCCGTGTCCCGTGTCCCGTGGCTTCAGCCCCAGCTCGTTCCAGCTCGTCTTCGCTTGATCCGCTGCTGCTCCCGGATCATGCGCTGTCTTACAGCTGGCCAGTCAGTGCGCCGCTCTCCGCCGCCTCGCCTCTGGCAACCAAGTCTACCAGTTGGTGTGGATTTCCAAAAATCATTGGGGTTGCTCAAGGGTGGATGTAAGGACTCTAAACGACTGAAATCGACCGAAAATTTGCATTTTTTTTGATTTTTTAAAGGAAATATAACAACTTTTACCAAGTCAAGTTGGTTACCGAGCGGGCGCCAAGCGCCCGTGAAGTTTCTCGTCAACTTACTAGACACACTTTCATTTGACCCGGCCCGACCCGGCCCGACCCGGCCGTACAGACGCTTTTCGGAAGCTAATAACTTTGCAACCGCTGCTCCGATTGAGATCGGGTTTTCACCATTGGATAGACCCATCAAATTATTTTGGTATGGTGCGTTCTGATAGGGGTAGTACTACAGTGCGTGGCAGTTGGCACACGCAAACGTCGAAATGAACCAGAATCATTCTTGATCAAAAATGGCATTATTAATCTGAGCATTAATTTATACGCTGAAGCATGCAGCGCTCAGGTACATTTCAGCCCATTTCAGCCCACGAGGTACATGAGCACAGCACCCGAAACGCCGACAGAATAACGCAGCCACGAGCCCGAACTGAGACAGGGAAGCGCCGACTGTGCATCAGAGGAGTCACAATGTTGAACCGCACCAAATGTAACCCACATGTGTCATCGTTCCGCGGGAATGTGAAACGCACGATCCTGTCGAGGCGCCACTGAATGCTCCGTGTCCTGTATGTCGTGTATGCCCTGTATGTCATGCGCACTTCGTCACTTCGTGTTCGTTGGGCTGATGCCTGTATCAACTTGTCCAATGTTTTAACTGGTTCTACGTGTCAGGTGAAAAGCCACCATGTTTGTGGATCCTTGATGAATATACATCTATCTATCTATCAGGACGTACTCCCTTTGGATGGATTCGAGAAGGGAGACCATGCAAAAATTTAATAAACTATTTTGTTTATATGTTGGCATGCATGGAGGCCTGTCAATTTTTATGGAGGACTAAAAGGACTATGTGTTGCTACCACGTGTGCTCCCGTACCGTTTCATATGTCAAACCTGTGTTAGCTTTACCAGAGCGCGCCCGCTTGGTCATCGCCAAAAAAAAACTTTTACTGGTTTTAAACATAGTTAACCCGCCATTGACTGGGGGGGGGGGGGGCGTTTAACGCCCCTTCCTCCCTCCCCCTCCCCTGATGCATTTTCGTAATAGGTCAAAAACTAATCGCGTTATCAACGTGAAACTTCGGATACCTTCTTCTAAATCATTTTTACGTCTTCTGTAAAAAATAAAACATTTTAGTCGAAAAATTTCGAGTCTAGTGACGTCACTACACACGAGTTTTACACCAAAATCAGCTAAAATGCAACAGACCGTATAAATGCCATATTTTAAGAAAAATGCAATTCAAAAACGTCAAAACATAGCAAATGACAAGGGCTAGAACATGGCTATCTCCTCGGATTTGTGAACGTTGTGGTGTGTGACCCCCAAATATTAAAAAACGTTTCATTTTTGGAAAATGCCCACAAAATCATTTTTTATCTCAAAAATATAAAAAAGCCGGAATAAATGTCAGTGAACCACATCCACATATGGAAAACTACCATACCAAATTTCAGAATATCACTATTTTTGACTGACTTATGTCATCTAAAGTATTGGTAACTCGACGTCATATTGAAAAATTGTGTTCTTTTTGCTTTTATTGACCAGATACAGACGAATAAATGGCACCACTGTATTTATGAGATGAAACTGGTCTAGAAACACGCCTTTGTTATTTATATTTATTATTTTAAAAAAAATGATCTTCAGTGACCTAAACTTGACCTAAACTTGACATTAACTTCACGCAAATGAAGTTAGGTGGTAAAATTACTATCACTATCGAATTATACGTGGGAAATAACTCATAAAACATGTGTTGCATGACTTTCGTAGATATTTTGAGCATCGTTGCCTTTTGTGACCTGACCTTGACCTTGACCTTGGCCAACAATCTCACTATAGCTCAAGCGGGATGTGTATCATACCTTTGGCAGCACTTTGGATGACCATGGTCGTAATCGAAGGCTTTGGATGGAATGTATGGCCCATAAACTCAAATACGTTGATTTTGAACTTTGACCTGACTGTGACCTGACATTTTACCTCACTTTTTACATTTTTAGTATGTTTTATATTTGTATCATTCAGAGCTTTCGATTGCCGCCTTGCGCGTCTCGCTGCGATTATTGGTTCGGAAGATAACCAGGGGGCGTTTAACGTCCCCCCAGTCAATGGTGTTCTGCTGAGACCCCAGTCAATGCCGGTGTAAATGCACAAGCGAGCTAGATCCTTGTGGTCGTGCCACAGCCACTGACCACAGTGTTTGTGCTGAGCATATAACAACTCACAGGACGTAATCAAGCCATAGATACCTCAACCCTGCTATCTCAGATTTGTTTTATATCGGTGGCCTACGGTCAGGTCAGTTTCGTGACCTTCCCATGATAAGTCAACTAGACAAAACAAATGTATCAGACGATACGCATTAGATCAGAATGATTATTTTAAGATTATGCTATTAAGTATTATAGCTCATTCTTGATGACCCAAGTATAATTATTGCTCAGTGACCCCTACAATATCGAGTGAGGTCATTTGAGGTGACCAGCACTTGTTTGCCAATAACTATTAATAGCATAACATGAAGATAAGAGCGTGAGACCGGCACGGGCTGCACCACTGTGTAATGTGTATGTCTCGTCGAGACGCGTCCGACGTTGCCCAGCACGACATACCCGGTTCACCACATGACCTTAAATTACCTTGACCTGAGGTCAACTTTTGAATTTGACTTAGGTAACCTGGGCACCATGGTATGCTTCGAATCTCCTTGACGAAACGAGCACGATGACGTTACAATGGGCGTCGTGTGATCATAAGAGTCGGTACGTCCAAAACCCCAATCATCAGATGATGACGTTAAAATTATTGCCCTATCTTCATCAGGCGGAAATCTGAAGCTGATGAATAAATGAAGAATGAATGAATAAATAAGAAATAAAATGATGAATAAACTATAGGTTTCATTTTCAACCCACTTTCTTTCGAAAGGGGTGTAGAGATAATGTCCCTAGGCCGACGACCGAACAAAGTAATCGCCAATTGCCAAAAAGTCGACTCCGACTCTGGGCCGGAGTCTGAGTCGGTAAGATTGTAGCGACTCCGACTCCGACTCCGTCAAAACTGCCGACTCCGACCGACTCCGACTCCGACTTCGACTCCGACTCCGCAGCCCTGCCTAAGACAATACAATTATGGCCACTTCATGCAAGATAGAGACAAGTTTTGCTCAGCATGTTTTTGCCACTGTCAACTTTATTATGTGCAAGTTTCGTAGCTCTAAATTGATATCTTCGTCGAAAGATGGCCATCAAGCGTTGCGAGTAGGGGGACATACGATACTGTTCGGCTGCTGCTGTCAGCGCGCATGAGCTGTGTTGTCGAATTGCTATTGTCCGGCGCTAACGATATGCTAGCAAATTTTGATCCATATTTCGATATTAGCAATGCTTCTGGTAGTGGTAATCCCTCTGGAGTCTACCCGATAATGTTTTGCTACCAGCCAGTTCCTGGAGTCTTTGGAATATCTCAGCAACTAGGGTGAATTTGGAAAAATGAAAAGGCATGATTCGATTCAGAAAATTATGTTCTATAAACCAGTGTCAGCAACCCCAAATGAGCAATGTCAGTAGACACACTCCCTTTAATGGATTTCTTGTTTATCGTCATTTACCCAAAAATGCTGGCATCTCGCATGACACAAGCCACCGTTCGTCTGTGCCCTGCTGCATCGCCGCCGGGCATTCACCGGTCAAAGGTCGTCTCATCTTGGTGGCAGCCGCCCTCTGAATGAGAGCTATTCCTGCCATCCCGTGCCGCCCCGGGCGCTGAATCCTACTGCAAATGAGCTGTGGGAGGCCGCTGTGTGGGCGGCCGTGGTGTGTCGCCCTGATCACATGTCACCTGTATAAGGGGCCGCGCAGCGGTGCAGTGACACGGTGACGCAGTGACGCAGTGTCGCAGTGTCGCAGTGACGCAGTGACGAAGTGACGAAGTGACGCAGTGACGCAGTGACGCAGTGACGCAGTGGCGCAGTGACGCAGTGTCGCAGTGACGCAGTGACGAAGTGACGAAGTGACGAAGTGACGAAGTGACGAAGTGACGAAGTGACGAAGTGACGAAGTGACGAAGTGACGAAGTGACGAAGTGACGCAATGACGCAGCGGCGCAGTGACGCAGTGACGCAGTGACGCAATGACGCAGTGACGCAGCGAACAGGTCACCCATTCTGAAAATTCGTATATATGTGGACGACAGTAAATTCCGTGTTTTCATGGACGTTGACGTTTGCCGGCACCACTCCGATACCTCTGCAGTTTCGATGATGCCCTCGATATATGACGATGTGCGAGCCTACCATTGCTTGAAATGTTGTAAACTCATGGATATATTTTTTTTTTAAAGATATGCATGGACATTTTGCTTTGCATGGAGATCCTTTTGTCCATGAATTCCTAACCAAATTTTCGGAGACTACCATGAAGAAGTCCATGAAATTCGTTCGTGGGGTGTATTATTTTCCAGTCCATGGAAGTCTCCGAAAATTTGGTTAGGAATTCATGGACAAAAGGATGTCCATGCAAGGCAAAATGTCCATGCATTACGGCAAAATGCTCATGAGTTTACAACATCGCAAGCACTGAAGCACGCAGCGACCAGCGCAGGCTGCCAGAGGTGACTGCGTTCTCATAATAATGCAAACCTGCGTCGACACGGCGCAATGCCACTTACGGAACGGCCTCAATAACGTGCCTTCTGAGAAGTGGGAGTGGTGTCACAGTTGGGTGCTGTCGGTGAATTCTTGGCAAGTTACTGGGCTGATATTGCATGGATTCATCGATACTTTGCCGGGAGTGTGTGTTGGTTGTAATCAGAGGCTCACACAAGGGGACACACGGGCCCGTGCCCCCCCCCCCCCCTTACGAAATGCGGGGCCCCTCTGAGGCGGCCCCGTGGGGGCTGGGGCCAGTGGCGACGGAAGGTACTTTCGGATGAGGGCAAGGAATCTAGGGGCCCCTCTGCCAAAGCCCCCCCCCCAATGGTCAAAGCCCCCCCCAAAAAAAAATGTCGCGAAATGGTATCTCCTCGGATTTAGGCCACTATATTTTGCAGAGCCTCTAAATGGTCGCAAAAAAACGTCGGACAGGCCCATGTTGAAGTCTCAAGCCTTCCGAGGGCCCCTCAGGCATGCCGAGGGCAGGGGTGGTAAAAATGTTTTGAGCGGCCCCGACCAAAAGTGGCACAGAACAAAACGACCCCAGCTGAGCTCTGTATCTCCGGCCAAGCTGGAACGGCACGATTGGCGCATGGAGTCTGTCCCTAGCGCCACCTACCGCCACGTGTTACGACACTGGTAATATTGGCAATATTTAACCAAAAAACACATGTACTTGACCTTACAATTATCAAATTACTTCCTTCATCAGAATATGATATTACCCATGCCAATTCGCACCTGTTTTTTCCTCCACAGACTGTTCATGTCATTACATCCATAAATCAAAACTAGGGTTTCAATTATTCAATACACTTTAAATTAAGGAGTGAGAAATCCACAGTAAAACGCAGGACAAATAGTGGAAAATAGGGTTTCATTTACACAGGGTGTCATTTTTCAACCAAATTTATCAATGCTAGAACACTGTCTGGGAAACAAAATAACCACATTAGTCACATTCATACAGCCTCAATGTTTTTGCCAAGCCAATCTACACATATTGAAGCAACTCAAAGTATACCTATTACTTGGTAGCACTCCATTTTCAACAGAAAATAAACAATACCCTGGACCGACACAATATCAATAAAATTAACTGTGGTTTTGCCAGCTCCCATAACACACTCAAACACAAACAAATTTGCACTAATAATGAATAAGCTTATAGTAAATGTTAAAAATGATATTGCAAAATATAAAAGTTTAACAGCTGACTATGTGTGTCACTCACAAAAGACAAGCCTCACGGATTGAAATCAACTGCGGATGGAAACTCCAGTGAATGTCCACATAACTTTTCAAATAATTACATTTCAGACATTTAAGAAATACACAACATTAAGCATACTAGTCTACGCGAAGAAGGTTTTCATCAACATAGCAAAAAAGTATAGTCTAATGGATACTTGGAGACGTATGCACCCACATGAGCGGGAGTATACCTGGATGAAACCTAACCCATTAAAGTATGGAAGGATTTACATGTTTTTTGCAAGTGAACATTTGCTTAGCCATATCAGAGAAGCAAATATTCAAGCAGGGTAAAGAACAGACCACTGCCAGATTTCGTTAGCACTTCAAGCGTTTAATCAACAAAGAGGGCCGGGATTATGGAAATTCAACGAATCTTTACTACAAGATGAAAAGTATGCTAATGTAATTAAATAATTTATAGTTGATGTAGTACAACAGTACTCTGTCCCCGTTTATTCAAAAATGTTCACTTCAAACTCATCGAACTTCGAAGAAGTACAACTTACCATAAATATAAGTTTGTTCTATGAAACTTTGTTGATGCTAATAAGAGGAGAAACAGTAAAATATTCCAAGCAAAAGGCCAGAAGACTTCGCGAAAATGAAGAGGCAGCAAATAAAGAAATTGCACATTTTCGGAATTAATTTGCCCGGACTGGCGCAAACAGTGACATGAATAACCTCTTATCTGCACAGGACAAATTAGAGAAACTTAGAGAGCCAAAAATACAAGGAGCTAGATCAAAAGTGAAGTGGTATGAGGAAGGGGAAAAATGCTCCAAATACTTCCTTTCTCTTGAAAAAAGGAACGGAGTACGGAAGTCAATCCAGTCATTATCAATAAACGACAAAACTATAACAAGGAAAGACGAAATTCTCTCGCAATTTACTAACCATTTAAATAGTAAGTACAATGTTTTTGCGGAAGCTCTCAATGCTAATTAATATATTAAACGAAATATTACCAAGAAATTAAGTAACATACAAAAGTGTAAACTAGACGAACCTCTAACACTAGAAGAACTAAGAGCAGCGTTGGCATCAATGAAAAAAGGAAGATCGCCGGGTTCAAACAGATTTACTTCCGATTTTTTAAAAAAACACTTTTGGAAATACTTAGGTATTTTTCTGTTCAGAAGTGTAAATGCAAGCATAACAAATGGTTCACTTCCACTTAGTCACCGCGAATCTATCATCACGCTCATACCTAAGGCTGGGAAACCTCTAAACTCACTGAAAGACTGGAGACCAATATCACTCTTAAACGTAGACTTTAAAATAATATCATCCGCAATAACTAAACGATTAAAAACGGTTATTCCGGATATCGTTTCACCTTCTCAATCTGCATATATTAAGGGCCGGTTCATAGGAGAAAATAGCAGATTAGTCTATGACGTAATTGAAGAATTAAATCAGCAAAACCGATCAGGCTTAATACTAGCTGCTGACTTTGAGGCCGTTTTTGAATCCGTCTCATGGTCCTTCCTGTCACAAGCTCTGGACTGTTATCATTTCGGGTCACATTATAAATATCTGATAAGCCTGCTATACTTAAATAACAACAATTTTGCTAGAGTACTTCTTGATGGCTTTCTCGGATAAAACATTTATATGAAACGTGGAATCAGGCAGGGTGACCCTGTATCAGGGTACCTATTCAATTTGGTAGTTGAGCCTCTCGCTAATCAAATTATGCAGTCTACAATAATGTGTGGTATATCCATATCAAGCGGGTGCGAAATCCGACTTTCTCAGTATGCTGATGACTTGATCATCTTTTTAGACGACCGAACCGAACATGTTACCGGGGCAATACAGGAAATAAAAACCTTCACATTGATGTCTGGCCTGAAAATGAACATTGATAAAACAAAATGCTTACCGATAGGGAAACGCATTAACAGAATGCCACCTAACTTAGAAGGTATAGAGTATGTAGAAGATCTTACAATTTTAGGCATAACTTTCAGCAGGAATAACGACAACGTTACAACGGTTAACATAATAAATAAACTTCTGTCTATCGAAAAAGAAATCATTCAATGGGAAAGAAGACATTTTACACTTATAGGTAAAATAACTGTAATCAAAGCTTTGCTGTTGTCCAAACTAGTACATATTTTCATTGCATTACCAAATCCATCAAACAATCTAATTGCAAAAATAAACACCATATTTTATAAATTTATCTGGAATGGAAAAAATGATCGCATAAAACGAACGAAACTGATTCAGCGACAGGAATACGATGGTCTTAATATGGTATACGTAGAAGGGTTCATCATCAAAAGTATGCAAATATCATGGATTGAGAGACTATACCAGGCAGATCATTCCTGGTTCAAGATTGCTGAGCGCAATATTCCCTCCATAGAAGACCTACGAACATACGGTTCAAGTAAACTAAGATCCATACGGAATACTATACTTAGCCCCTTTTGGAAGGACGCATTAGAAGCCTGGATATATTTCTTCGAACTATATCAGCCGAACAGTGACCAGATTATAACGGAAAAACTTTGGTTTACCGACATATCAAAATTCAGTAACAGCATTATACATAGTTGGGATGCCAAAGGAATACGCTACGTCGCTGACCTTATCAACAATAAGACAGGCACCTTTTATTCAAAAAACGGTGACCCCGAGGTCAACAATATTATGTTTTCCTCGATAAATTTTCCAGGGCTATCGAATGCCGTTTGATTTTTGTACATTCTGCCCAGTAGTTCCGGAGATCCGAGGGGGGGGGGGGGGCAAAAATAGCCCCCCCCCCAGTAAGTCGCGTTATTAAATATACCCCAGTAACTCGTCGGTTAAGGCTTGAAGTCGAAAAGGATCTACACATAGGATCTATACACATAGGAAAAGGATATATACATCATGTATACTAACGCGGCAGTGCAGATGAACACCACTAGCCTGGCCGTCGCCATGGCAACCCCCCTTGACCAGGGGATACCCGCCGCAGTGCCGCCCGGCTAAAGTCAACAAATGCCAGGCGGCCAAACGGCCACCGGGGCACGTTCCCGGCGGCCGGCGCGGCGGGGAGCCCGGGGCGGGTGGCGGGCCCGCCGAGCGAGGGAGAGAGGGAGCAGCGACCAGCCGACTGCTCCCGGCACTGGGGACCCCGATGGGCCCTGTCGTGTAGTGTGCCAACAACCATCCGTCACCACGACAGGGTCAGTGACGCAAGACAGAGACGACCCGCTGACGCCTGCTACTCCGTCAGACCAAGCGGCGGCAGCGGCGGCGGCCGCCGGCCCATCCGACGCGGCTACCAGCGAGCGGCCGGGGCCGGCGCTCGCTGCAACCAACCGACACACCGGCCAGACCCAGCAAGCAGCGAGTCGGCTCACATCTCACACCGAGACCACGAGGCCTGCTCACACTCTCGCGATCGGCCATGCGAATGTCCGGTCGCTGATCCCGAAAATGGACTGCGTTAGTCTGACAGTGCTTGATCACGACCTTGACGTGATGTGTATCACAGAGACGTGGCTGACAGATCGTGTCACGGACAGGATATTAGTGTTTCCCGGTTACAGGCTGGTGCGCAGGGACCGGCCGACCCGGCGGTGCCAGAATCGTGCTGTGACAGCGAGCCGTGGTGGTGGTGTCGCGATATTGTACCGGGAACGCCTGAACTGCGCCGTCCTACCCATCTCCAGCGCCAGTGAAGCCTGCGAGTCGCTGTGGGTGTCGGTGAGCGGCGGTGGGCGGCGCTCGGCCACCGTCGGCGTTGTCTACCGTCCCCCGTCTCAGCCGATATTAGGAGGCCTCGACGAGATACACGACCAACTTCGCGCAGCTGTCGCCACTGGTAGACCCGTCTTTTGTCTTGGTGATTTTAACATCGACCTTCTGCGTCCTCAAACTCCCACTGTGCGCCGCTATATTTCAATTTTAAATGATTTGAACCTTTGTCAACTTGTTGTCACTCCCACCCATCTGGAACCGACCGCCACACTCCTTGACCATATAATCACCAGTATGCCGGATCTGGAGAGCGCCGTCTCGGTGCCACCGGTACTGATTGCAGACCACCTCACCACCATTCTTCGCGCGCCCTTCAGGCGTCAGCACTCGCGTGCTACGCCTTTCCGAGCTCGCCCCTGGCGCAAAGTAAATTGGGACGCGCTCAGTTTACATCTGCTGCTGTCAGACTGGGACCCGTTATACCGGGCCGCTGACATCGAGGGGAAGTTGGAGGTGTTCATGCGTGTATGGTCGTCTGCCATCGATGTGCACTATCCCCTGAAAACTGTGACCCCACGTCGCCCACGCTGCCCGTGGTTGGAGGGTAACCACGAGCTGCGCAGTGTAATGCGTGAGCGCGACCGGGCCTACCGGGAATGGCACAGGTACGGTACGGAGACCGCCCTTATCGAGTATCGGCGGCTCCGAAACCGGGTTAAGAGTTGCTGTGCCCAGGCGAAACGCGACTTTCTGTGCGCGACCATGCTGTCTGATCGTGCGAGTTTCTGGCGCGGGATCCGTGAGTTCGCCCTTCGACCCACGAGAGGAGGCGGCGGCGCCGAGGATATGCCGATGGACCGAGCTGACGACTTCAATCGCCATTTCGCCTCAGTCGGGCCTAAGATAGCTGCCGAGCTGGCAGCCGGCTGCCACAGCGTGCCACCTCTCCCTCCGAGACCACCGTGCGTCACCACAGCCCAGCTAGTCTTAGAACCGGTGACCTTACCCATGCTTTCTAGTGCCTTGAAAGAACTGTCCTCTTCTAGGGATGTTGGACTCGATGGTGTGCCGCTACTTGCATTGAAAAACTGTTTCGCTGTCTTAGGGCCTCACTTGCTTCATCTCGTCAACACTTCTGTCATCACTTGCGTCTTCCCAAGTGACTGGAAAATTGCCTCAGTTCTCCCTCTTCATAAATCTGGGCCTCGCGATGCTCCTGGCAATTTTAGGCCGATATCGATTTTATCAGTGTTGTCAAAATTATGCGAGAAGGTTGTATGTACGCAGTTGTCGGCGCATCTCGTTTCCCACAGCCTGTTGGCGCCTTCACAATACGCGTACAGGCCGTGCCACTCGACGGAGGATGCCGTGGTCGACGCTGTGGAATGGATGACGCGCCGGATCGACGCGGGACATGTCGTCGCCGTCACCTCCGTCGACCTTAGTAGAGCCTTTGACAGCGTTGACCACGGTGTCCTCCTGACCAAGCTACAGTGGTACGGCATCGATCCCCGATGGTTCCGGAGTTACCTCGATGGTCGGCTGCAGGTGGTGAGAGGCGGATCACTATCCCTTCCTTTATCCCACGGCGTCCCTCAGGGGTCCCTCGTGGGCCCACTCCTCTTCAGCATCTTCACGAACGACCTTGCATCGTACCTTCCTCACGGGCGTCTGGTGTCCTACGCAGACGACACCCAGCTCCTCGACTCTGCCCTCCCAGCACACCTATCTCTACTAAGATCCCGCCAGGAGGATACCATCATTGCGGTCCAATCCTACTTCACTGCCAACTCCTTAAAGATGAACCCCACCAAGACCACGCTCCTCCTTGTCGGTACTCCTCAAGCCCTTAAAAAGACTCCATCCTTTCAGCTCAACATCTCAAACCACACACTCAATCCCTTGCCGTCCGTGAAAATCCCTTGCCGTCCGTGAAGATGCTGGGGGTCACCATGGACCGTAACTTGTCCTGGGAGGAGCACATTTCCAATTTAGTCAAAAAGTGCAACTCCATCCTGTTCTGTCTGTATGAAATTCGTCACCACCTCACACCCGAGACCCGCCAACTCCTAATCCAGACACACGTGTTCCCCCACATACTGTACTGCCTCTCCGTCTGGGGCGGGGCCGCTGACTGCCACCTCAGCCGGGTACAAAAGGTGATAAATTTCGCGGCAAGGATCGTCTCGGGTGCGCGGGGTCGTGATCATATCTCACCGATCGTGGAGTCGCTAGGCTGGCGTGGTATACGCGACCTCGTTGCGCGCCGCGACTGTATCGGCGTCTACAGAGCCTTAAACGATCCCCGCGCCCCGGCAGCGGTCCGATCGCTATTCATCCCTCGCACCGCTGTGAGTGAGCGCCTCACGCGGGCCGCGGTGGCTGGTGCTCTAGAACTGCCCGCTTTCCGGCCATCCATGTCGCGCAGGGCTTTTTCCTATAGGGCGGCCTCGTCTTGGAACCACCTGACGCCGGCCGTTATGGCCTCCCGGAGCCTCGCCGTGCTGAAATCCCAACTCGAAAATTGTGACGGCGGTGTGTGAAAGCTTGAATTCGTTCGTTTTATTAACATAGTTACCACGATTTCTTGTGTGTGTGCGATGCGTGTTTTAAATTGTCTGTCGTGTTTTTCGTTTGTATCGCCCAACTTGTATCCTTTTCACTCGAATCGAACATTAAGCCATTTATATGGAATGATTCGCAAATACATGAACATAAAAAAACAGTATCGAACAGTTCGAAGAAAAATGGGGGCCTCTAGAGCCGATAACGAGGACTAATAAGTAGCAAGTCACCTTTGTTTTTCCTGTGTGGAATGACAGTGAGCGCGCGCACCCCCACACACTCTCTCTCTCTCTCACACACACACACACACACACACACACACACACACACACACACACACACACACACACACACACACACACACACACACACACACACACACACACACACACACACACACACACACACACACACACACACACACACACACACACACACACACACACACACACACACACACACACACACACACACACACACACACACACACACACACACACACACACACACACACACACACACACACACACACACACACACACACACACACACACCACACACACACACACACACACACACACACACACACACACACACACACACACACACACACACACACACACGCGCGCGCGCGCGCGCGCGCGCGCGCGCGCACGCACGCACGCACGCACGCACGCACGCACGCACGCACGCACGCACACAGACACAGACACAGACACAGACACAGACACAGACACAGACACAGACACAGACACAGACACAGACACAGACACAGACACAGACACAGACACAGACACAGACACAGACACAGACACAGACCTATACCCATACCCATACCCATAACCATACCCATACCCATACCCATACCCATACCCATACCCATACCCATACCCATACCCATACCCATACCCATACCCATACCCATACCCATGCACATGCACATGCACATGCACATGCACATGCACATGCACAAGCACATGCACATGCACATGCACATGCACATGCACAAGCACACACACACACACACACACACACACACACACACACACACACACACACACACACACACACACACACACACACACACACACACACACACACACACACACACACACACACACACACACACACACACACACACACACACACACACACACACACACACACACACACACACACACACACACACACACACACACACACACACACACACGCACATACACACACATACATACATACATATACACACACACACACACACACACACACACACACACACACACACACACACACACACACACACACACACACACGCGCGCGCGCAAACGCACACGAACACGCACACGCACACGCACACGCACACGCACACGCACACGCACACGCACAACATGAGCTGACACAGGCGGTAGTATGCATCATGGTTGGAATATTTGTGAGATATATGTTTTCTGTATTTTTATGTTTTATGTTATTAGGTTATCTTATTTTATATGTTGTGATTTAGTTGCGACACATGTGCAGAGGTGCGATAATATCGATACCAGGGAAGACACTCAGAGATGATACCGATACAGATATGATAACAGATATGATAGATGATGATACGATGATACCAGAGATGAAACCGAGAGCATATCACCGAGTAGACATGATGTAGGAGTGTAAGTGTAAGTGTGTGTGTCTTTGTCGTGTGTGTAAGGTTACGGGACAACATGCTCCACAGGAGGGTGGAGTATGTTGTTGGCAATGTGTAAATATACAGTTAATAAAAAAGAAGAAAAAAAGAGGCATACTAGAGCAACAGCCAGAGCATATCAAGGCCATTTGGACATCAGTCCAAGCTCAATGCAAGCAAATCGGGGTTTGTCTGGCATTAATCCATGCTCAATGGGAAAAATCAGGGCATCAATCCATGATCCATATAGGTAATAATTTAACCCTATTTGTAACAGGGGGGGGCGGATTCCGCCCCCCCTCATGTTTTTCGCAGATATCTCCAGAACGGCTGGGAGTAGGCCCATGAAATTTGGGGACTTCTCATACAATTGAACTCCGCATTTGGAGTCAAAATTTTGAGTTCTTAACCTGAACAGAGGCGGTTCTAGGGCAGAGTTTTGGGTGGGTTCGGAGGCGACATTTGGCGATAATACGGAAATGCGATCTTCACGGTTTCTTCCTAACTGCATCAAGTATGAAGGAGTTACATCGGCTTACAGTGATTGCAACAAGTGCAAATTAGTTGATGTTAATGAAATATCATAAAAATTGCATGGCAGAGGCGGTTTCAGGGGCTTGAAAAGGGGGGGGGGGGGTTTCCAGGAAGTATTCAATGCTTGGCGGGAAGCCAATAGAGCAATGTAAGGGGCATTTACAGCTATCAAGATGTAAAAGATAGCTTCTGCTTCCATTATTTGCATAATTTATTACATATAGAGTTTCAGGGGCGTGTTCAGGAACATGAAAAGGGGGGTGACTGGCATAGTAATGACGATATGCCAGCGATAACGGCGCAATATACGTTTATCTTATAATAATATATGCACATATGAGACCAGAAAAGGGAATAAAGTCATTTTTTGCAGAGGCGCGCTCAGGAATGGAAGAAAGGGGGTCATATTATTGCAAGGAAACTGAGAGGCATGGGCGTGCAATGACATAACATACTGCAGTTTTCGGATGAAACACGCACCACAGGCTACTCTACGAACGATTATAAGATAATAGGCGAGTCCAGGTAGGATAAAAAGGGGGTAAGCAATGTGAATTGAAGTTGTAAGTGAAATAGTCACTGTTGACTAGTTAGTATCATAATAGCGGATAATATACTTATCAAAAGGTCTTACGCCGCCCCAGTTTGGATCCTGGATACGCCTATGATGAAGTACAACATGCAAAAAGGAACTATCTACGATCAGTAACATATTTATAGTGCTGGGTAGCAACTTGTCTGCGGTTAATACCTTTTCCCAATTTTACCCCCTTTTTCACTAACCTGGTACCGCCTATGGCAAAAAATATGATTTATAACTGTTTTTCTAATGTCTCAATCACATACCATTTTATTTATAAAAAAACAACATCAAAAATGGTTTTATTACGCATTTACTTCACCCCATATTGAGTGACCTGCACACGCCTATGATTTTTGAATTTTCAAACGTCACCGTCATATATCAATTTCCAATTCAATCTCTATCGATTCATATTAGTTGTGTTAAAATCGGTCGATAAACATGAAAGCTATGTTGGATCAAAAATACCACTAAAAGTTGTCGTTTTTGCCCCCCTGTTGCCCCCCTATCCAAAATTTAGATTTTTTAAATATTTATAAATGTAGATCGTGTTGAGGGGAACCAAGCACCGTTTCATTTTTGAAAATCGGACGGGTATATCTTGAGATCTCCGGGGGGCGGAATCCGCCCCCCCCCCCCCTGTTACAAATAGGGGTAGCGCCAGGAGCCTGTTACAAATAGGGTTAAGGTGTAACAATGGGGTATGTCAGCAAAATTTGCGCCACCAGGGTCCAGGGCGGCGCTGTACGCAATGTGACCTAAGCGGCGATCACCGCCATTGGCGACAATGTATTAACCCGGGATTTACTGGGGGTCTCAGCAGAACGCCATTGACTGGGGGGGGGGGGGGGGGGGCGTTAAACGCCACCCTGGTTATCTTCCGAACCAATGATCGCAACGAGCGTACAAGGCGGCAATCGAAAGCTCTCAATGAGATGAATTTACAGCATACACAAACATGTCAAAGTGAGGTCAAATGTCAGGTCACGGTCAGGTCAAAGGTCAAAATCGACGTATTTGAGTGTATGGGCCATACTTTCCATTCAAAGCCTTCGACTACGACCATGATCACCCAAAGTGCTGCTAAAAGTATGATACACATCCCGCATGAGCTAAAGTGAGATTGTTAGCCAAGGTAAAGGTCAAGGTCAGGTCACAAAAGGTCACTATGCTCAAAATATCTACGAAAGTTATGCAACACATGTTTTATTAGTTATTTTCCCATTTTCCGCGTATAATTCGATAGTGATAGTCATTTTAACACCTGACTTCATTTACGTGAAGTTAATGTCAAGTTAAGGTCAAGTTTGGGTCACTGAAGGTCAAACATTTTAATTGATAAATCTAAATACAAAATACATATTTCTAGGCCAGTTTTGTCTGATAAATACAGCAGTGCCATTTATTTGTCTATATCTGGTCAATAAAAGCCAAAAACGCAATTTGTAAATTTGACGTCATGAGTTACCCATACTTTAGATGCCATAAGTGAATCAAAAATGGTGATATCATATTCTGGAATTTGGTATGGTAGTTTCCCATATGTAGTTCTCTGACATATATTCCGGCTTTTTGAATATCTTTTAAAAAATTGATTTTGTGGGCATTTTCCCTAAAAAAAAACTTTTTGGATTTTTGGGGATAAAAAAACAACATTTTCCAAATTTCGAGATAGCCATGTTATGGCTCTTGCAATTTGCTACCTTTTGACTTTTTGTATTGCATTTGGCTCAAAATATTTTTTTATAATACATTTAGTCCGAATGTTTTTGAATGGATGGATTTCCGAGTTCAGGCCCGGCGCTAAGCATAGCTTGTTGCGCAGGCCCTGATCCCACCACCCGATCAAGCAATTCCTGGCGTCCGGCAGAATTTAGAAGCGAAAGTTTTACGTGCCCGACATACCTGGACACGGTACGCCCCGCCCTCTGACGTCACCTGACCTTGAGCGCGACCGCTGCCACCGGCCACAAGCCATCCCAGTCAGGGGCAAATAGCGAGCGCCGAAGCGACTCGAACCCGGGCTTCCACTATCGGCTGAGGTCAGAAGCCCGGCGCTCTCCCAACTGAGCTACAGGGGCGGACCGTGTATTTGTACGGTCTGTTACATTTTAGCTGATTTTGGTATAAAACTAGTGTGTAGTGACGTCACTAAATTCGATATAACTCGATTTGTTTCGACAAAATTGCTTTATTTTTCACAGAAGACGAAACGTGATTTATAAGAAGGTACCCGCTATTTCACGTTGATAGTGCTATTGTTTTTTTTAGTTAATCGAATATTTGCGGAAGCTCACCGACGATTTTAAGACAAACCCGAAACGTTATTGGTCGTTTTTGAAATGTATAACTAAAAAATCATGTATATCACCGGTGCTTTATAACTCTGATCGCGTACGCGTGTCGGATGACTTGGATCGTGCGAACGCACTGAACGAGGCATTCGCTGCCAAGTTCACTGATCCACGTGTGCAGAACCTTCCTCAGGCCCCGAGCTACCCAGTCGAGAACAGAGGCGGAACTTTTTGTTTTTCGTTGGCGTTGTAATTGAGTCGGCGACCGGGGGGGGGGGGGGGGGGGTGTGGTAGTAAAAGCGACTCATGAAAAACGAAATATGTGCAAAATTTAAAATAGTTTAACACCTTAGAATGAACATAGGTTTTATTAGCTCTTTAGTCTTTACTGAAGTAGGTACTTTAGCAACAGCGAGGTGTGCAGACCGGTAAGGCGTCCGCTGGCGCTGCCAGTGGGAGAAGTGTCTCTTAACACAAGTACATATGAGCCACAAGCACAAACAGATTTGACATGTTATCGAACTCCCAATTATGGGACTACAACCATGCACTGTTACTGTTTTTTGAGAACGGTGTATATATTCTTTACACACTACGGTATATTATGCAACATAATAAAATGATGCACACGACGACGGCATTGTACATTCATTAAGCACTATTCGAGTACGAGCAGCGCAGCAATACATATTAGCCTTCGATGTCTCACCATACACAGCACACACAGCATCTCAGCTACAACATAAGGCAATCTGTTGACCCGTGATTAATTGCCATACCTATATTTAATTACACATATACATTTATCCTCGTCATTCACATTCCTTCATTTGGTATTTTCCTGCAAACACGTTATAAACAACCGCTGATCTCTCGAAAACGCGTTCGATACAATTCTGTCTACGCCAACTCTCTCGATTTTTTTTTGCTAGACACGTATCGACTTCGAGCGCAAAGCAGACCTCACTTCATCACCTCCACCTCACTACCCACCTTCCCATCAGAATATCACTCCTGTTCACTTGCACGTGTGCACCGTCTTGGTTCGCACGCACGTTTTGCAGCGCACCCTGCAGCACCAGACGAACCAGCAGCCGCAGTGCTCTGCGACGGTGACATGCTGGGTGTTGCAGACACGACCACAGCAGAGCAGGCCACAGCCGTCCATGCCGCGCGAGCCACATACCAGTTTTACGATGCGCCAAACAGGTTCATGCGCTGGGTGCTGCGGCCAACAAACTCCCGCACCAGCCGACTTCGTTCAAGAGACCGTAGCTCGGGTCCGTACGTTGCGCAGATTGCCGTGTGGTTGAGTCGAGCCTGCGACATGGTGCTCCTCAGGTAGGTCTTCAGCCGCTTCATGAGGCTGAAGGAGCGCTCGGCGGTGCAGCTGGTGGCGGGTGCGGTCAGGGCAAGTTTGACCAGCTGAGCCACCTCTGGCAGCAGATCTTGTAGGTCGGCCATCAGGCTCGCCGCCTCCGTCATCGTTGTGGGGTGATGACCCATGTCACCCATCATCCTGATATGGAGGGTCAGGCGGTCCGCGTCCAGGCCGTATAACTTTGCGGCGCGTCGTGCCGCCTCCAGGTCGCCCGCCAGCGCAGCCTCCACTCCCTCGAGCACCACGTCGTCGCCGGTGCTGAAGCGATCCTTGAGGCCGGCAGCTAGGTTGTCGAGGGCGGCGTAGTATTGTTGCCGGTGGAGCTCCTCCGGTGTTGTCGGCTGGTGCTCGTTGCCGCCTCCCAGCCTCCGCGGCTGCCGGACAGATCGCCTGAGGCGCGGCTGGTCGATATCAAGCGCCTCTGCGCGGGCAGTGCAGGTTGACCAGAAGTCGGCGAACGCGGCATCTTGCCGCTGGGAGAGTGTAGCTTCCCGAACCAGCCGGATCTTCTGGAGCACGGAGAGCTGCTTCCCTTGGATGACCGTCAGGGTCGGCGTTACCAGCTGGAACAGCAGCAGGCCCAGCTGCACCATGAAAACGAACTCAAAGTGCTCCATTGCTCATTGGAAGCCTTGGGCCTTGGCAGCAGGCTCGCTGGCGGTTGCTGGGTCGCTCCGGATCGCGGTCAGCGTGGAGATGACGGCGGACCAGTTGTCCAGCAACGACTTCAGGCTGCTTTAGTTGCAGGTCCACCTCGTGCGGGAGAAGGACCGGAGGCCGGCTGCGTCAGGTCCCTGCTGGTACCCAAAGATGGCCAGTCTTTTCGGAAACTCTCTGATGAACTCGATGAGTGTCGAGGCTTCATTCAGACTGTTCCTCAGCTCGGTGATCGCAGCTGCCAGAGTGGCCAGGTTCATTCGGTGCGCTGCGCAGTGAATGAAGATGGCCTTGGGCTGCTGCTGCTTGATGGTCTGCTGGACTCCGTTGTAGCGGCCAGACATGTTGGATGCGCCGTCATAGCATTGACCCGCAGCATCTCGATGGGCAAGTTGAGTCGCAGCATAGTGTCCAGCACCAGCTTGGAGAGGGCGTCAGCAGTGGTGCTCTCGGTTGCGTGGAAGCCCAAGAATAGCTCCTGCGGCGTATAATCCTCGGCGACAAAGCGTAGGCAAATGGACACCTGCTCTTGGTGGCTGACGTCTTGACTCTCGTCAACGATGATGCTGAAAGCACCTGCAGCGCGTCCCTCATTGGCCAGCTTCCGCAGAATGCTGTGCGCCATCAACTCCAGGATCTCGTTCTGTATCTGGTGGCTGAGGAACAGCTGGTTGTCCCGTGCCAGCCACTTCTCCAGTTCCGGCGAGCACCTCGCACATGTCTTCAGCAGTTCCTGGAGGTTGCCGGACAGCTCATTCCGGCTGCGCACGGGCAGGCCCTGGTGCGCTAAAAACTCCATGGCGTCAAAGATGTAGTCAAGGGCCACCCTCGCCTCCCGCATGGCTTTGGCTTTGCCGGTGAGCAACTGCAGCTGCGTGGGGTTTGGCGACCGAGCTTGTGCTAGCCCCTTCACCGCAGTCTGATGGCAGCTTGAGGCTTCGTGCTGTACGAAGCTGGAAGGGACCTTAGGCCAGGTTTTGAACCCGCGGCTGATGAAGGCCATGTCCAGACGTGGCTCGGATGCCAGCAGTCCCATGCCGTGCGCTTTTGCACACGTGCTGCAGGTGACGCAGTGCCCGGCGTGGTTTTCCAGCCAGGGGAATGTCTTGCGCCATTTGCTGCAATTGAAGCGGTTGCCACGTTTGGTGCCGCCGTGCCGCCCAGCCGCCGCGGAGGAAGAAGGAGCACGCGGTCTGCAAGGAAGGATAATGATATGAAGGAAGGATTGCAAGGCAGAATTTGTATAAGGAATGGGGCACGCAGAGAACAAGGATAAATATGTGCTGCAGTATCGTGCAGTACCGTGTTGTCGTGTCTTGAGGGCCGGAAAGACGTCCAGTCACGAGCGATACTGTTCGATTCACTGACGGTTGTATAGCAGGCTTACGGTGGGGAACGCTGTGCCCTCTATAACGCACAACGCTATAGGTGATGCTAAGTTCGCGCCAACACCCACTTCAGTTACGAATATGCCAGCCGGTCGGGTGGTCGTCAAGCCGGGTTTGATCGGCGAGGCGGCTGGGCATCTTGCGCGAACTGATGTGGTGACGCGGCCGGTGGGCTCTCAATAAATTAGCATAGACCATGGATCTAAGCATCGCATCATCTCCTCCCCAGCATCTCATCCCATCATTTCATACCCAGCATGTTATCCTCGTCGCCACGTGCAGTATCGTGCAGTACCGTGTGTTGACGGGCATTGCGGGCCGGAAAGACGTCCAGTCACGAGCGATACTATATAATACTGCATGAGGCCGGTGTAAATACATTTAAGACCGAGGTGCTTTCTTGATTTTTGAACGAGGCCGGAGGCCGATGCCAAAAATAAATAAAGTGCCGAGTCCTTGAAAATGTATGCCGGCCAAGTGTGGTATGATTTTTACTATATGCCGCAAATTCCAGTCAGGTGTTAACCCACACACTGTTTTCACGCGCTCTGGTAAAATAAATTTGCCCTAGGGCATTTTTATAATACCACTTGTTACCACACCACTCGCCTCTCGGGCCAATGTATTTTGATATCCCCATTCCCGGCATATGGTTGTATATTCACTGACGGTTGTATAGCAGGCTTACATTGGGAAACTCTGCGCCCTCTATGACGCACAACGCTATTAAAGGTGGCGCTAAATTTGCACCATATACCGCTTGTGCATTCAGATATTCCCAACCCCAAACATATATCCCTTGGTTTGTTCATCGTTAAAGGAAACCAACCACAGTCCACATGGAACATGAAATGTACTCCACTTACCACCAATCAACACCACGGGTTTCGTTTTTTTCTCAACACTGCCTCAATAAGGCAGTATTTGGGTGCGAAGCCTTGAAAGTATGCTTGACATTGAGTTATTCCCCGTCTTTATTTTAACTTAGCTTTAGACTAGAGGTGCAGAAAATCATAAATATTTGTTCCCAGCCCCAGACACGGCCACGGCATGAGCTGGCAGGTCACAGCGTTAGTCACGGCGCTGCAATGCTAACCCTATGACACTGGACTGGCCAGTCACAGTTTCAGTCACGGCCGTGACCAGTTCTGGTCACAGCGCTGTGACCGCGGGAATCTGTCTGCACTTCTACTTTGGACATTGCTTTGGGACTACTGCGCGGATCAAAGTCAATGGCCGTTGTCAGTGCCGGGCGCGGCAGGCTTCCATTCCAATTCCCAGTCCCACCTAGCCCTCTATCAAATACAACTTATGTGGATGATAAGGAAAACTCATAGAGTGTCGCCGCCGTCGTCGACTGTGCTGCGGGTTGCCACCTCAGGACCGCTCACGGTGGCAGGAGTCGGACCGGGAGTCACAGGCGGACTGAGAATGGGAATCAGGCGTAAGAATAGGATTGAGGACAATGAGGACAAGTGGACGCCATTAGGGATGTATCAGTATGCACAGCTCTCGATTTAACCCTCGCCCTACGAGAGCTTTTTTCACCTTCCCCTACGGGGGGGGGGGGGCTCACAGCCCCCCTGTTAACTTCCAAACCAAGCAACTTAGAGCAATGCGGTGAGAACCAGTATGTTGCCTGTCATGAGAGGAATCTAACAGTATGCGATTGTTAGGTTTTAGGTCAACGGGTGACCTTCCAGGTAAAGTGAATGACCTAAGATCGACCACGTCCAGAACAGCGATTTTGCTCTGTCAGAAAACCTCAAAATTAGAAATTGTTAAATGTAAATGAAAAGGCATCTTCCTAGACCAGTTTTGTCTCAGAAATTCAGAAAAGGTAATAATTTGTTCGTATCTGGTAAAAAAGTCCAAAAAGTTATTTAAAAAATGACGTCATGAGTTTCTTACACTTCGGGAACCATCACTCAGTCAAAAATAAAGATATTGCTTTGACATTTGGTTTAGGTATTTTCCATACATAGCTCTCTCACATATATTCCTTTTTTTAACATCTTTGAAATTTTGATTTTGTGGTGATTTAAAAATAAATATTTCTTTTTCTTTTTGTATGGGTCAAAAACCCAAAATTTGAAAATCCGAGATTGCCATTTTAAAGAGAATGCCATATTGTATCTTTGCTGTATTGCGTTTGCAATTTGCTTCAAAACTCTGTTTTCTACAATTTTCAAACATTTATTGGTTTTCCAACAATATGACGTCATCAAAACATTATTATCTCTCAAACTACTTAACCAATTTCAGTGAAATGTTTATAGAATACGTATAATTGTTGTACATTTAGCGACTCAAAATTTAAGGAAGATGCGCCGCAGGTGAATAAAAAGTTATTCAATAAAAACCACAGGCCTGTCAGCCCCCCCCCCCCGTAAGGCGTGGGTTAAAGGTCTTTCAAAACACATCTTTCAACAACATTCTCTTTCTTTCAACAACATTTTTGCTTACTGTAAGGAGGCATTTAGGTCCTGATGATTTGTGGACGTGGTTTGGATGGTAAGGAAAACTCACCGAGTGTCGCCGCCGTCGTCGACTGTGCTGCGGGTTGCCACCTCAGGACCGCTCACGGTGGCAGGAGTCGGACCGGGAGTCACAGGCGGACTGAGAATGGGAATCAGGCGTAAGAATAGGATTGAGGACAATGAGGACAAGTGGACGCCATTAGGGATGTATCAGTATGCACAGCTCTCGATTTAACCCTCGCCCTACGAGAGCTTTTTTCACCTTCCCCTACGGGGGGGGCTCACAGCCCCCTGTTAACTTCCAAACCAAGCAACTTAGAGCAATGCGGTAAGAACCAGTATGTTGCCTGTCATGAAAGGAATCTAACGTATGCGATTGTTAGGTTTTAGGTTAACGGGTGACCTTCCAGGTAAAGTGAATGACCTAAGATCGACCACGTCCAGAACAGCGATTTTGCTCTGTCAAAAAACCTCAATATTAGAAATTGATTAATGTAAATAAAAAGGCATCTTCCTAGACCAGTTTTGTCTCAGAAATTCAGAAAAGGTAATCATTTGTTCTTATCTGGTAAAAAAGTCAAAAAAGTTATTAAAAAATGACGTCATGAGATTATTACACTTCGGGAGCCATCACTCAGTCAAAAATAAAGATATTGCTTTGAAATTTGGCTTAGGTATTTTCCATACATAGTTCTCTCACATATATTCCGTTTTTTACATCTTTTAAAATTTTGATTTTGTGGTGATTTAAAAATAAATATTTTTTAACAATTTATTATATGAGTCAAAAACCCCAAATTCGAAAATCCGAGATTGCCATTTTAAAGAAAATGCCATATTCTATCTTTGCTGAATTGCGTTTGCAATTTGCTTCAAAACTCTGTTTTCTACGATTTTCAAACATTTATTGTTTTTCCAACAACATGACTCATCAAAACATTATTATCTCCCAAACTACTTGACCAATTTCAATTAAATGTTTACAGAATACGTATAATTGTTGTACATTTAGCTGCTGAAAATTGAAAGAAGATGCGCTGCATGTGTAAAAAGTTATTCAATAAAAACCTCAGGCGCCCCCCCCCCCGTAAGGCGAGGGTTAAAGGTCTTTCCCATCTTTCAACAACATTTTCTTTCTTTCAACAACATTTTTGCTTACTGTAAGGAGGCATTTAGGTCCTGATGATTTGTGGACCTGGTTTGGATGATAAGGAAAACTCACCGAGTGTCGCCGCCGTCGTCGACTGTGCTGCGGGTTGCCACCTCAGGACCGCTCACGGTGGCAGGAGTTGGACCGGGAGTCACAGGCGGACTGAGAATGGGAATCAGGCGTAAGAATAGGATTGAGGACAATGAGGACAAGTGGACGCCATTAGGGATGTATCAGTATGCACAGCTCTCGATTTAACCCTCGCCCTACGAGAGCTTTTTTCACCTTCCCCTACGGGGGGGGGGCTCACAGCCCCCTGTTAACTTCCAAACCAAGCAACTTAGAGCAATGCGGTGAGAACCAGTATGTTGCCTGTCATGAGAGGAATCTAACAGTATGGGATTGTTAGGTTTTAGGTCAACGGGTGACCTTCCAGGTAAAGTGAATGACCTAAGATCGACCACGTCCAGAACAGCGATTTTGCTCTGTCAGAAAACCTCAAAATTAGAAATTGTTAAATGTAAATAAAAAGGCATCTTCCTAGACCAGTTTTGTCTCAGAAATTCAGAAAAGGTAATCATTTGTTCGTATCTGGTAAAAAAAGTCCAAAAAGTTATTTAAAAAATGACGTCATGAGTTTCTTACACTTCGGGAGCCATCACTCAGTCAAAAATAAAGATATTGCTTTGAAATTTGGTTTAGGTATTTTCCATACATAGCTCTCTCACATATATTTCGTTTTTTTTTACATCTTTGAAATTTTGATTTTGTGGTGATTTAAAAAGAAATATTTCTTTTTCTTTTTGTATGGGTCAAAAACCCAAAATTCGAAAATCCGAGATTGCCATTTTAAAGAGAATGCCATATTGTATCTTTGCTGTAATGCGTTTGCAATTTGCTTCAAAACTCTGTTTTCTACAATTTTCAAACATTTATTGTTTTTCCAACAATATGACGTCATCAAAACATTATTATCTCTCAAACTACCTAACCAATTTCAATGAAATGTTTATAGAATACGTATAATTGTTGTACATTTAGCGACTAAAAATTTAAGGAAGATGCGCCGCAGGTGTAAAAAGTTATTCAATAAAAACCACATGCCTGTCAGCCCCCCCCCCCCCGTAAGGCGAGGGTTAAAGGTCTTTCAAAACACATCTTTCAACAACATTCTCTTTCTTTCAACAACATGTTTGCTTACTGTAAGGAGGCATTTAGGTCCTGATGATTTGTGGACGTGGTTTGGATGATACGGAAAACTCACCGAGTGTCGCCGCCGTCGTCGACTGTGCTGCGGGTTGCCACCTCAGGACCGCTCACGGTGGCAGGAGACGGACCGAGAGTCACAGGCGGACTGAGAATGGGAATCAGGCGTAAGAATAGGATTGAGGACAATGAAGACAAGTGGACGCCATTAGGGATGTATCAGTATGCACAGCTCTCGATTTAACCCTCGCCCTACGAGAGCTTTTTTCACCTTCCCCTACGGGGGGGGGGGGGCTCACAGCCCCCCCTGTTAACTTCCAAACCAAGCAACTTAGAGCAATGCGGTAAGAACCAGTATATTGCCTGTCATGAAAGGAATCTAACGTATGCGATTGTTAGGTTTTAGGTCAACGGGTGATCTTCCAGGTAAAGTGAATGACCTAAGATCGACCACGTCCAGAACAGCTATTTTGCTCTGTCAAAAAACCTCAAAATTAGAAATTGATTAATGTAAATAAAAAGGCATCTTCCTAGACCAGTTTTGTCTCAGAAATTCAGAAAAGGTAATAATTTGTTCGTATCTGGTAAAAAAGTCAAAAAAGTTATTAAAAAATGACGTCATGAGATTCTTACACTTCGGGAGCCATCACTAAGTCAAAAATAAAGATATTGCTTTGAAATTTGGCTTAGGTATTTTCCATACATAGTTCTCTCACATATATTCCGTTTTTTTACATCTTTTAAAATTTGGATTTTGTGGTGATTTAAAAAGAAATATTGTTTACAATTTATTTTATGGGTCAAAAACCCCAAATTCGAAAATCCGAGATTTCCATTTTAAAGAGAATGCCATATTCTATCTTTGCTGAATTGCGTTTGCAATTTGCTTCAAAACTCTGTTTTCTACGATTTTCAAACATTTATTGTTTTTCCAACAACATGACTCATCAAAACATTATTATCTCCCAAACTACTTAACCAATTTCAATTAAATGTTTACAGAATACGTATAATTGTTGTACATTTAGCTGCTGAAAATTGAAGGAAGATGCACTGCATGTGTAAAAAGTTATTCAATAAAAACCTCAGGCGGCCCCCCCCCGTAAGGCGAGGGTTAAAGGTATTTCCAAACACATCTTTCAACAACATTTTCTTTCTTTCAACAACATTTTTGCTTACTGTAAGGAGGCATTTAGGTCCTGATGATTTGTGGACCTGGTTTGGATGATAAGGAAAACTCACCGAGTGTCGCCGCCGTCGTCGACTGTGCTGCGGGTTGCCACCTCAGGACCGCTCAGGGTGGCAGGAGTCGGACCGGGAGTCACAGGCGGACTGAGAATGGGAATCAGGCGTAAGAATAGGATTGAGGACAATGAGGACAAGTGGACGCCATTAGGGATGTATCAGTATGCACAGCTCTCGATTTAAAGGTCTTTCAAAACACTATTTTTGCTTACTGTAAGGATGTATTTAGGTCCTGAGGAAGAGCAAAATTATTTGGACCTAAAGGTCCAGAAAATGGCAAAAATCCAAGGCTGACTCTGGGAGTCAGCACATATCATGTTGCACAATGTGAATCTTTGCTTACCATGGCTTCTTTGAGGAAAAAAAGTGTTGAAGAGACAGCTGCCTTTTACCTGACATGGTTAAAGCTTGATTGCCAAACCAAAATGCTGAAAATGGACAGATATGTGAATTTAAGCCCAGTCACAGTACATAAGAACCAGCATAGCTTAATTGGAACTGACAAAAATGACACAGCTGGAGACATATTTTGGTTTCTTTGGATAGTAGGTAGCTATTATTAGCTCCTTGTTGGGCATTTTAATTCAATGTTTCCTAAATGCCACCACTAGGCAACAGTCAACCACTCAGTATGTGAATGTATCCTAAGGCACTGAATCAAACCCTGCCAATTGTATATGGGTCTCTTCTTGTGGCACCTCTAACCTCCTCCAAGTTGCTCCAACTTTCAACTGTCCTATACTAATGCACAAGACAGTTGCAAGTTGGAGCAACTTGGAGGAAGTGAGAGGAGGTTAGAGGCGCCACTGGAACAGGCCCTATGTCTCCACCAAGCTAGGCAACTCATAGACAAAGTGGCACAAGCAATGGGTGAATTTAAAGGCGTTAGGAATTACATAAATTATTCAAACCCTGTCAATTGATTGTCTATGGGTCTCTTCCTGTGGCACCTCTAACCTCATCTAAGTTGCTCCAACTTGCAACTGTCCTATACTAATGCACAGACAGTTGAAAGTTGGAGCAACTTGAAGGAGGTTAGGAGGTTAGCACTTAGCAGCACCACTTGTGGCACTGTGATGATACTGAGATCTTATGTGATTATTTACATATCTGAAAATTGAGCCACACCAGTAGACCTTAGGAATTGTTTAAATCGTAGGTGATGACTAGGCACTGCCCAAACAGGTAGGTTACTGAAAACTACCATAACATAACGTTAGCATTGGCACATCACATAACTACGATCAGTGTCCCAAAATTTGCCCATTTGGGTGGAAAATGACACCCAAATGTGAATTATTTTCCACTCTCACTCCCCATTTTAAGAGGGAATTTTCAACTCCCAAATTATAAATTGAGATTGATTCTGACATCAATATTGACAAAACGTATATGATTTCAAAGAAAACCAGGTACTGCTTTTCGTATTCAAAACAGAAATTAATATTGTTCCATTTTCTACATAATTTTCCATTCTCACATTCTTTTGTGTTGCTAGAATTTTTTACTCAAGACACCCAAGCAAAAATGGAATTTTGGGACACTGACTAGGATCATACGTTACCATCGGTATATCATTTGCAGGACATTAATAGATTGGTCTTTTTGTAGAAAATAAATGAATAAATTAGTAATGTATATATATGTCCAATGTAAATTGCTAATAAATTTGTAAGTTAAATAATTTGTTTGTGTATCTACATTCTACATCTAGGTACCCATTCCCCAAATTCCTATTACTATATCAATATTGTTTGTTCATATTGTTCCAACGGTTTCTATTGCCTAGCCCTTGGTTCCAACTATGCTTTTGCGTCACAAATGGCGCTGTGTAAAGTGAAAACAGCTGATGAAACCATGATTTTTGAAGTGGACAACAAAATAATGATATGTTTGTGAAGTCTAAATAGAACAGATAAACATTTATTTTAAAAACATCATTCGCTTTAAGGTTGACGAGGAAACTAAAAAAAAATACTTAGAATATTTCCCATACACCAAATACAAATATTAACAAAATTTTGCTTACTGTTTCTTGATTCCACAGAGGAAAATATCAGTGGTGTTCGTTGAAATGTGCACAAATGTGAACGGTGCATACGGAGCTCCTCCCCAAAGATATGAACACGTGATATGGAGCGAATGCTTACGAGTTACGTCATGAAAGCATTTGATCACACCATTTACGAGTCCAAAGAACACGATAATCACTTGATTGTCTCATCTCCGCCAAACATATGTTTCACGATTTCTTTGGCAATGCTAAGAATTATATGTTTTTTTGAGGTGGTGACTGGTGTAGGTCATTTTTTGTTGAGATCAGGGTAAGATTTTCGGAGACTGGTGATGTTAAATTAATTAGTTGAAAAATGGCTTTGTCGATTATCTCCTATGAGGCCCTTAGGCCATTGTTTTGGGTTGTTATTAGCCTGTTCTCATTGACTACTCCTCCAAGCTAGGTACCTGACAGGGCCTTGATCTCAGTGTTTATACAGTGTCAGTATACTTTAACTTGGCCACATGCAGCCTGCAGGTACCTACATTGTCTTTCTCCATAATTTTGGGATAATATGTTGTACCTATTGTTGGATTTTAAATGATATTTTATGGCAAACTTTACTAACATTTAAAGTTTTTTCCTTTTTTATGTTCACATTTATTAATCATTTTGTTGTGATTGTTATTGAAAAATCCTTAGGTGATTTTGCATACCGTTCACAGTATGTATTTACTTAGGGATTTACTGGCAATGTTGGGGTTGTAATATTAATCATTGGGGTTGTAGTTTTTGAGGATGCAGTTGTAGCTACAACCCCAAAAGTATATAAAGTTCCGCATGTGGTCGAGAACATGTGTCGTATACGTGTTGCTGGGGCGGATGTGCGAGCTGCGCTCACCATGGACAGTCCCAACAAGGCATGCGGGACAGAAAACATCAATGCTCGCATAATCACGGAGTGCGCGGACGAGCTGGTCATCCCCATTGCACAGATTTGTAACCTGTCGGTGAGGTCCGGTGTCTTCCCGCGGAGATGGCGGCAGGCAAACATAATACCATTATTCAAGAAAGGCGACAAAAAAGAGCCATCAAATTACAGATCTGTTTCCCTGCTTCCTCTCTTCGGGAAGATACTGGAGCGCGTTGTTTATGATGAACTGTTCCGTCATGTCGTACCGGTTTTGAGCAGCAGCAGCAGCAGCAGCATGGTTTTATTCCTAGGCGTTCGTGCAGCACGAACCTAAGTGTTTATCTTAAGCACGCGTGGGAGGCCATATCCGACAGATATCAGTCGGACGCCATTTATACTGATTACTCAGCCGCTTTTCAGAGCGTCAACCATGCGCTTCTCATTCACAAGCTAAAACACTCCTACCACTTGAAGGAGCTTGCATTGGAATGGTTCGTCTCGTATCTGTCTGATAGACGCCAGAGAGTTATCATCAACGGTAAAACCTCCGACTGGAAACCGGTGACCTCCGGCGTTCCAGAAGGATCACTTTTGGCTCCGGCCTTCTCTTTTCGATGTTCATTAACGATCTACCGAGTAACATGGAATCCGGCTGCCTTTTGTATGCAAACGATGTCAAAATTTTCCGCAAAATCACCTCCCCAGCTGACGGACTGTTGCTGCAGAGGGATCTCAACCATCTGTCAGCGTGGTCCTTCAGGTGGGGACTGACCCTCAACCCTGCAAAATGCAAATCGTGTACGATGACTCTCAGGCGTGCACCCGTCCAGACCAAATATTTTCTGAATAGTACCGAACTGGATCATGTAAGCAAAATTAGGGACCTCGGCGTAACACTAGATACCAAAATAACCTTTGCATCACATGTCTCTGACATAGTCAGCAGGGCCAACCGAGCACTAGGCCTCCTTACTCGTTCTTTTCAAGTCGGTAAAGTGCACTTCAAATTGCAACCGGAGCGCAGTGCTAGCTGCGTACTTCGCGAACGTGCGTTCGATTTTAGAATACTGTAGCGTGGTCTGAGCGGGGGCGGCCAACTCCCACACTCAGAAACACTTTTGAGAACTTTTGCTGAATGCTCTTCCCTGATAAACCTGCACGGTTTCCATTTCGAGACCTTTCAGTGGATGGTCTCGCCTGATACATCTACATGGCCTCTGCGTTGGTTGTTGAGAGTAAATATGTCTCCAGCTGACAATTTTATGTCTCTGAGACCATCAGGCAGTCAACGAATTATAAAAGTCTGTCGCGATCGAGGATCGAACCCGCGGGATGTTTTAGCAGTCACCTGTTGAGAACAGTGGATGATCTCCTGAGATAATCCTGAAATTGAATGCATTCCATGCAGATGGCGCCACCGTAGCACTGCAGGTGTCGCTGTAATCGCAACGACGGAAACCTACTTTTATTAAAGTAAATACCGAATAACTATTATTTTTTTCGATCGTTTTTATTTGTAAATATTACTTTCATACCATCATTTGTTAACCAAACAATATTAATACACGGAAAGTCGGTAAGTATCAACCTCACCCAGCAATTGCCTTGGTTGGTACCGTCTTTTTGCTTGCTCTGGTATAAGCCACGCCGTAGCTCAGTGGTAGAGCGCTCGCTTAACATGTGAAGGGTCCCAGGTTCAATCCCGGCCGGCGCCGAGACGTTTTTCAGACATTCTCAAGCAAGACTAATAGTTCACGCTGAGAACCTTGACAAAAAAGATAATCTTGAGACCAAAAGACCCCCTCGAAAGTTCTCGCAAAATGTGGCTCACTGCAGAGACTAAATCGACCCCTGTATGGTCTCTGAGAACTCACAAGAGTCTCCGATGTCTGGCAGTGCACACGGTGCGGGTCAATCGAGTGCAGCACAAGTTCCTCATTTGGCTACTCACTCATACATCCTCCGGACAAGCTAATTCTCTCTCTTATGGTGGCCTTCTGCTCCATTTCAAATTTCCTTCCTTAGCATCACGCAGAGTGCAGCATGACCTGCTCTTCTTGAGGAACATCCTGCGGGGCAGTGGTGGAACTTTATGAAATCGGTTGGGGGGGACCCAACGGCCGAATGGTCAAGTTGACTTACTAAATGTCCAATACTATATATATATGTATGTCCAATACTATATGTATATGTATATATAGTGTATAATTATTATATAATATACTTATTATACAAATATTACAATTATTACAATTATGCAACCATTTTATTCCGTTTCATACAGGAAAAGATACCCCCAAAATTTGCTCTCCAATTTCCTTCTTTCAGCCCATAAAAATGAAAAATTACTAGTTAACTGAAATTGATAGGTAAACACTGACAAGGACAGCAACACAATTTCGAAGCCGTTAAATGCTAAATTATCGCCATCGGTGGCCAATTAAAAATGCATTTGAAAAACACGTTCCTCATACATACTTTTCACATGCCAGCCGGAGTCGGCAAAATTTAACTGACTCCGACTCCGGCAAAAATCACCTACTCCAATAGACTCGGATTCCGAGTCCGAGTCTGCAAGACTGCTTCCGACCGACATGGCTCTCTCAGCCCGTTTAAGGGCTCTCCAGAATGACCGAGAGCTTTCTCAGACTTGCACAGGGCCCTCTTAGGTCTGACAATGGCCCTCTTAGACAAGTGTAAGGCCCTCTCAGATCAGACGGTGGTCATATCTGGTCGACCGATAATCCTCTCAAAGAAGCGGAGGGTCCTCTCTTAGGGACATAGGGCTCTCTTAGGCCTGACCCCCCCCCCCTCTGGACGATTAAGGGTCCTTTCAAACTGATAAACATATCTCTCAGACAGGCACAGGGCCCTCTCAGGCCTGAAAATGGTAATTTCAGAACGACAAGGAGCATAAGGCTCTAAGGCCTGGAAGATACTGTCTCAAACCAGCTGAGGCCCCTCTCAGACCGCCGTTTTTTTCCGGTCTAGACAATGGCCCTCTAAGACCAGCCTGGGGCCCGCGCAGGCCTGGCAAGACTCAAGAGCCACTCGAGCCGACCGATGGTCCCCTCAGGCCGACTGAGTTCTCCTTCAGGCCAACCAAGGGCCCCCTCAAGCCGATCAAGGGCCTCTCAAGTCGACCGAGACCCCCTAAGGCAGACAGAAGAGCCCCACAGGCACACTAGGGACCCCTATAGGCCGACCGAGGGCCACTCAGGCCGACTAAGGGCCCCTCAGGCCAACCGAAGGCCTCCTCAAGCTGACCGAAGGCCCCTCAGGTCGAAAAAATCACCTCAAACTGACCGAAGGCACCTTAGGCCGAAAAGGGGTATTCTCAAGTCGACTAAGCCAACTGAGGGCCCTTCAAGGCGACCGAGAGCCCCCTAAAGCCGTCAGAGTACCCCCTCAGGCAGACGATGGCCCTTTCAGGCCGACCAAGGACCCCTCAGACCGAAAATCCCCTTCAAGCTGACTGAGATCCCCTCAGACCAAACGAGAGCCACTCAGGACGACCGAGGGTTCCACAGGCCAACAGAGGGTCCCCTCAAGCTGACCGAGGGCCCCTCAGACCAAGCGAGGGTCCTCAGGCCCACTCAGGGTCCCCTCACGCGGACCGAGGTCCCCTCAGGCACACCGAAGGCCACTTAGACCGACTGAGGTCCCGTCAAGCCGACAAAGGGTCCCTCAGGCCGACGAAGAGCCCCTCAGGCCGAACCAAAATCTCCTCAGGCCAACCAAGGGTCCCCTCAACCCGGCCGAGGTTCCCTCAAGCCGATCGAGGGCCCCTAAAGTCGACCGAGGGCCCCTCAGGCCAACCAAGCTTCAATCCAGACCGACCGAGGACCCCTCCAGGATGACAGAGGCCCCTTAGGCCGAAGAAAAACTCGTCACTCCGATTGGACACCCCTCAGGCCGACGAAGGGCCGGCCGGCCAAGCCGGCCGAGGTTCGATCAAGTCGACCGAGCCCCCCCCCCCCCCCTAGTCGACCGAGGGCCCTCAGGCCGATCAGGCCGACTGAGCCCCCCCCCCCCCTCCCCTCAGGCCGGCAGGAGAACCCTCAGGCCAAACAATGGCTACTTAGGCCGACTGGAACCCCCACGGATGGACGAATGACTCATTCAAGTCGACGGAGTGCCACTTCAGGTCGACCGAGCTCCGCTCCAGGCCCAACGAGGCTCGCTCAGGCTGACCGAGGGCTCGTCAGGTCAACCAAGGACCCACTCAGGCCAACTTCGGTTAACCTCCTGGAAGAGACATGGACCCCTAGGCCCCCTGGCTGCGATGACCCGATGCCCTTTGATGGTACGATCCCCTCGACGTTCCTCCGCAACAAACAATTATTGTAGCACGATATTTAGGATATTGCAATACCAGTGAGCCAAAAAGGCTGCATAAGCTATCAGCCTTATTTCAGGCAAAAAATAAATTTACTACAAATTCTATTGAACGCCATTTAAATAAAACACTCCGATCACTAATTCGCCATGCTCCCCTCCGCTATTCGCTAATCTAAACGCTTGAACCTTGTATCTACAGACTTGTTAGCAGAAGAGAATCCATACTACCAACTTACTCATATCGTAATCGAAAAGCAGTCGCAGATGGAATCACAATGTTCGCATACTTGTAAGATGAAATACTCGAGATCGTATCACATCTTGACAGTGTCCTGGCATTGGGAAATTTGGGCGGAAAATGACACCTTATGGATGCTATTTTTCCACTCTGTTCCCCAAGTTTTCCTCTTAATTTTCCACTCCTTATTCTAAAATGTATTGGATAATTTGAACTATATACTGATTTATGGATGTAATGATAGGACAAGACAGGGAAAGACAGATCAAAATTGGCATAGGTAATAACTAGTTCTGGTGCGCGGGTAATTGGACACTGATAAAGTCGAATACAATGGCTTTTGGTTGAATTTTCCACCCTATGCTTATTTTTTTCCCAAAATTTTCCATTTCGCACCTAAGCTCCAAAGCAATCCTAAGACCCTGCATCTTGATATGATGAAATACGCAACATTCAAAACAACAATCTGTACGGGTAGTCCTTGCAATTTTAGAGGGGCACACATTTTGGAAAACATTGGGGGGGGGGGGCCGGAGCACCGTTGGGGGGTCTCAGCTCAGCATTGGGGGGGGGGGGGCCTCGGGCCCTCCCAAAGAGATATAAAGTTCCGCCCCTGCTGCGGGGGAAAGTGGACTCACAGGTCCTGCTCGAGTCGTTTCCCCTGCACGTGCCGCCTCGATCGACCCGCACCGTCTCTCTTTTAACCGTGCCGCGAGCACGGGTAAGAACTGTGGACTCTGGAATGTTCTGCCGGCTCCCTAGAGCAATGCATGCCTTTTTAGGCAGTGCTTTTAACGCAGACATCTTCTATGACAGTTTTGAAGCTTTTAGAGCACAGGTGATCAAGTACGTTTTAACCCTGTAGTCTGTGAGTGTAAACTTTAGGCTGTGTGATTATGTGATGTGTGTGCTGCGTTGTGTATTTATTGTTATATCTTATCTTCACGACTTCGCCTGTCAGTGGAGCGTAGCTCTGTTGGCGATCAAATGAGAAAAAAGTTATTAAGACAATTATTCAGGGGGGACGTTAAACGCCCCCCCCCCCCCCCAGTCAATGGCGGGTTATGTCACTGTTTGAGGGTGGCTCTAAAAATAGTTACGATGGAAAATGCTAAAGGCTCACGTCTCATGTGGTTCGCTGAAGCTTTCTGAGTTGAATGCTGCCATTTGTTTGATGATATCAATAATTGGGGTTGCACAAAATCGCGGAAGTCAACCATGCGTGGCGAACCGCCATTAGGGCGAGCGGCCCATCCAGCCTCAGCGAACGATCAACCATATCGACTGGCCACGGCAGCCGTCGTCGTAGCTGCGGGCTGCGGCTCCTGGGCGAGCAATCTTTGTATTCGCCGTGGCTTCGGGCCAAACAACAACAAAATATTGGTGGCAAAACAACAATGGCTGTACATTTGATTGTTAAACTGATCACTGGCAGATCCAGCCTCCCAATATGGGGGGGGGGGGCTGATTTCATTGGGGGCCTTCCGGGCCCCAGGAACCTCCATATGACCTAGGGTGTACCCAATTTTTTCCCCTTTTGCGGACTTGGGTTAAATTTTTCGCTATGCTATTCTTACGTGTAAGGACGTGTCAGTTAAGTGCAAAAATAAAATTGATGGATATTTGCCTCCAAATATCTCAAATTTGTTCATTTTACATGCTACTAGCGATGTAACTTTCAGAAAATTCCTGAAACTTGACCAAACCGATACCAATTTCATGGCAGCTATGCTGACCAAAAACCAAACCGATTTTTCCCAACCTGAAAATGACTGATTATTGACCGATTTTCAATATTGTGGTAAGAGGTTGATAAACGAAACTCTGGTGATGTATGCTCATGTTTAGAGAAACATATAAAAGTGTCGATGATCAGAATCCAAATTAAATGCCTCACATTCTCATTTCAAATTACGAAAACCTGCAAAACATGCCCAAATCCCTGGAAAAACGTGGTCAGGCTGATGTATGTCCCTGAGTTGCTTGACCGATAAAATACCAATAATTTGTTGTCTGACCGACCAATCACCAATTCGGTATTAGTATTTTTGGGGTATACCAAAATTTTGGTTACCGAATGACATCACTACATGCTACTTTTTATAAAAATAAGTTATTCGCTAATAACCTTTGACTGAATAAAGCTAGAAGAGCACGGTACGGTAAACGTCATTTTGTTGTTATCATCAAGACGCGTTGAATGATGAGAAGCATGACCTATTTCTGACATTTGATGACCTTGACCTAAGGTCAAGGTCACGGCGCAAGGTCACCTTTCCAAATTTGACCTACACGGCGATGTTATATATCTTTGAACTTGTCTTGAAGATAGGAACTCATTGGTATTAAAATCATTGCGCGATTACTGATGATTATAAAGCAAACTGAGACGTTTTCGGGCTTGCTTTACACCGTGAAGGAAGTTATGAAGTTACTATTCGACATTCAAATTAAAATGAATTCAAAAGTTGACATTGACCATCAGGCGTTATTTAAGCACAATCGAATTCCTCGCAACAAGACAAGTTTTAAGATATGTAGCATCGCCACATTGGAAACCCAACCTTGAACCTTGACATTGACCTCAGGTGAAGGTCACCAAATGTAGAAAGAGGTCATACTGCATATCATCCAACGCGTCCTGGTGAAAATAACAAAATGGTGCCCATTTTACCTTCTTATCTTTATTCAGTCAAAAGTTATTGGGGAATATCATCTTTCACAAAAAGAACATAAAATGAAAAAAATTGAGCACATTTGAAGCCAAATAACCAGCATTTGTATTTATATGTTTGAACGACACTTCTTTACACTTAACAATAATAAAATAAAAAATAAGAAATACATTTGACTTAGGTATCCAAAAAATGCTAAAAAACTAACTTTGAAATGTAAGGTCAAGGTTATCAAATGTCAGAAAGAGGTCATACTGCAAAGCATTAAACTCGTCTTGATGAAAACAGCAAAAGAAACCCGTTTGAGAAAAGGTATCCAAAAAAAATTGTACAATTTCGAAAACATACCTACAAAATTTGGATATTTTCGAAAATGAAAACAATCAATATTATCATGTTATAAAACAACTCATTGCCATTCTAATGACATGTAATAAATATATATTGCTTCATAAATTCCCTGCCATATGGGCTGACAAATATTGACCTGGACTGTGACCTTATTAAAATGCCCGAGGCAATATCTCCGGAAACATTGCTTGCATTGCATTACAACTTTCACAGCTCGCTTTAGCGCCTCAGGTTACCCCATATACCAATTTGGGTCAAAATCGGTGACATGACGGTGTAATTTTTGTACTTTGTTTTTGTCGATTTGTCGTGTCGATTTGTCCCCAGCTACAAAAAGAAGAACATTGTGATTTTTACTGAACCTTATTGGCCTTCTTAATACTAGTAGACATATTCCACACAAAATAGGTACCTATGCAAATAAATCCACTCACGCGCTCCTTTGCCACCCAGCAGGCAGCAGGAGACCAAGAGCTGCGACGCTGCGAGTAAAATTATAGCTTACGTTGGTTGTGAATCACTCCAAAATAGCGTCAAACACGCCACTTTCCCTATCCCTATTGCTGCCAAAAATTCTACCAAATAGAGGAAACACGAACGAGGCAAAGACATGTTTATTTATTTCGCAAGAAGTTATTTTTTCGCAGGCAAAATCCATTTTCCATCGCCAGTTTCAGCGATTTTTTTTTTTGGGGGGGGAGGGGGGGGGGGGGGGGGGGCTAATTTCTATTGCCGCCCCTGTTGATTTTGGAATGGGCTTTTGTCCCTGCCCCCCCCCCCCCACCGCCTGAATCCGCCAGTGATACAAGGAAATTCACTTACGCGCTCCTCTGCCACCGAGCAGGCAGCAGGAGACCAAAGGCTGCGTGGAAAAAAATTATAACTTACGTTGGTTGTAAATCACTCCCAAATGGCGTCAGACGCGCCACTTTCCCTATCCCTACTGCTAACAAAATGCTAACAAATAGAGGAAACACGAATCCAAAAAAAATTGTACAATTTCGAAAACATACCTACAAATTTGGATATTTTCGAAAATGAAAACAATCAATATTATCATGTTATAAAACAACTCATTGCCATTCTAATGACATGTAATAAATATATATTGCTTCATAAATTCCCCTGCCATATGGGCTGACAAATATTGACCTGGACTGTGACCTTATTAAAATGCCCGAGGCAATATCCTCCGGAAACATTGCTTGCATTGCATTACAGCTTTCACAGCTCGCTTTAGCGCCTCAGGTTACCCCATATACCAATTTGGGTCAAAATCGGTGACATGACGGTGTAATTTTGTACTTTGTTTTTGTCGATTTGTCGTGTCGATTTGTCCCCAGCTACAAAAAGAAGAACATTGTGATTTTTACTGAACCTTATTGGCCTTCTTAATACTAGTAGACATATTCCACACAAAATAGGTACCCTATGCAAATAAATCCACTCACGCGCTCCTTTGCCACCCAGCAGGCAGCAGGAGACCAAGAGCTGCGACGCTGCGAGTAAAATTATAGCTTACGTTGGTTGTGAATCACTCCAAAATAGCGTCAAACACGCCACCTTTCCCTATCCCTATTGCTGCCAAAATTCTACCAAATAGAGGAAACACGAACGAGGCAAAGACATGTTTATTTATTTCGCAAGAAGTTATTTTTTCGCAGGCAAAATCCATTTTCCAATCGCCAGTTCAGCGATTTTTTTTGGGGGGGGAGGGGGGGGGGGGGGGCTAATTTCTATTGCCGCCCCTGTTGATTTTGGAATGGGGCTTTTGTCCCTGCCCACCCCCCCCCCCCACCCCTGAATCCGCCAGTGATACAAGGAAATTCACTTACGCGCTCCTCTCGCCACCGAGCAGGCAGCAGGAGACCAAAGGCTGCGTGGAAAAAATTATAACTTACGTTGGTTGTAAATCACTCCAAAATGGCGTCAGACGCGCCACTTTCCCTATCCCTACTGCTAACAAAATGCTAACAAATAGAGGAAACACGAACGAGGAAAAAAAATATTTCTTTCGCAAGAAGTAATTTTTTTTCGCAGGCAGTACCCATTTGCATAGCCAGTTTCAGCAGTTTTTGAATGGGGGGGGGGGGGCTTATTTCTATTGCCACCCCTGTCGAGCTTGGGATGGGGTGGGGGGGGGGGGGGGGGTTGCCCCTTGCCCCCCCCCCCCTGGATCTGCCAGTGAAACTGATAAATATTCATATATTTTAATAAAAAAATATGGAAGAAAGGCTTTTCACTGTAGTACATTAATTGCGATGTCACCACAGATGGAACTTACTGTTTGAAAACACTCCTAAAACAAAAATACTCACCTTCGATTGAGCAGAAGATCGTATTGTCGACACCCGCTTATGCCATCCTGCTGGAGCAAGCACAGACCGTCATCCTCTCCAGAAAACAAAATGGAGAAAATACAAACACGTTAATATCAAATACGGCAGGAGTGGAGGCTCCTGACAGAGGCTGTCCGCTGGCTGAATGACGGGAGCTCCGCTCTCAGAAACTCGACAGTCACGACGCTGTCGCCGTCCATCGTCTCCGTCATCGTCTCCGTCATCGTCTCCGTCATCGTCCTCCGTCATCGTCTCCGTCATCGTCTCCGTCATCGTCTCCGTCATCGTCTCCGTCATCGTCTCCGTCATCGTCTACGTCATCGTCTACGTCATCGTCTACGTCATCGTCTCCGTCATCGTCTCCGTCACATGTGCCCATTATCCGTCCGGCTTCGTTTCGTTAGGGACGCATCGTTTACAACATCAGCATAGGGAGCACTTTGTGCCACCAGATCAGACCATCATCATCATCATCAAGCCGTCATGTTTCTGGTACGTTAGCTTCGGAGCGTCGTCTGGGATCCCCCGTGGTGTAGGTCACGCTGATAGAAGTCACAGGCGAATACAAAAATGCGGAAATATTTTTGCCTTTTGATGTCTGTCAAACACGCTAAGAAAAAGATGAAACTCTACTTACCTACCTATCTCTTTGTAATTATTTTCTTGTACACTAACGAACATAGAGCTAAGTTTGCAGCTTTACTGCTTCACTTATTATTCGCCCTGTTTACATAGAACAAATCCGTTCCGTGGAAATAATTTCCGTGGAACCGGAGACTTTTTAGCCTTTTCAATTGGAATTTTCCTAGCCTCAAAAGATTGGTTGAGTCTGTTTAAAAATAGCTCTTAGAGCACGAGATACACAGAGAAACTCTTGCATATGATATGTTATATATAATTATATATATATTATATATACTATATATATATATATAGTATATATATATATATATATGTGTGTTTTCCTACTCGCAAGTGAAATATCATGTGTTAAATGTTAGTCAATGACTTGAAAAAGCTATGTTCCTGGATGTTCGTGCTTCACACCCATATTTCTCCCAGAATATGCCTGTAATGTCTCGACATGGAACAAATATGGTAGCTTATCGGCTTCGTCGAGAGCCGTTTGGGTACCAAACTTTTCCGTCGACATCTACAATCTGTCTCGCCTATTCTGATTGGTCATCGCTTAAAGTTTTGACCAATCAGCTGCGGACGCCGAAGACAGAATCGGCGCACTGGTGTACTGCAGATACAAAAATCGGTGGGTCGTTTTGATTTTTTCGAAGGTGCTGTGTTAAGCCCAGTTCACACCGGACACGCCATACGTCAAAACGTATACGTCAGGCGTCAATTTGGCGGAACGTCGTACGTCATTTGTCGGTTTTTGGTGTGAACTCGACGTACGCCAACAGCTGGACTGCGACCGGCGTACGCCAGTTTTAGACGTACGTCAAATGTTGAACCGTGTTCAACATTCGGCGTAGACGTATGCGTTGGGAGGCGACATGGAATCAGTATTTATGTGATTTTTCCAAAGAAATACGCTTATGTTTTGGTAATAAATGCTTCTAGAAATGTTATATTTTCGATTATGGCTCGGGGAGGATGCTCGTCGTATCTCAAATATATTTATATGTGATAACTGATAGGTAGGTAAGTAGAGAGAAAAATAAGTTGGAATTTGATTGATATTGGATCTAGTAATTTTCTTTTGGCCTGCTTGGGTGTAAATTGTTGAGTTTGTTGATAATCTTGATTCTTGAATGGCTTTTAACACTGTTTTGAGAGACATGATGCTGATAATAAGTGTATATTAGTGTAACCTAACTAGCTGATGAAGGCGCAAGCCGAAAAGCTTCTATATATCTTGTTTTTATTTTTTTAATCATCTTTTTTTGGCACAATGAGAGTCAGTGTTAACCTTATTATATAATTATGCCTCAAAACAGTGCTAAACCCATTCAAGATAACTCATAGTGCATAACAAAGGTGATGTAGTAAAGAAATATATAGAAACTTTCGGCTTACGCCTTCAATAGCCATTATTTGTATTTGTTGCCTCAGATCAAAAATATAAAAACAAATTACTGTCAGACAAAAATACAAATAATGCTGATGAAGGTGCAAGCCGAACGCTGCTGCTATATATTGTTTTTCTTTACTAAATCATCTTTTGTTTTCTAACAGAGTGTACTAATGCCATATTTTGAGAACATTCATAAAAACGTAAAAAGATAGCAAATGACAAGGGCTGCAACAATGGCTATCTCTGTT
>JAXIVJ010006668.1:0-65454 GCA_036785665.1 Chirona hameri | reverse complement strand
ATCTGCCCCCCCTCACGGATTTTCGGACACTGACTATGATCACGGACTATGATAGATATCGACGTCAAATTTTCAATACCTTATTTGCATCAATTTTACCTCTTCTCACGAAATTCCAATGAAATTGATGTAGTATTTCGGGAGATAATGACGTTTTAATGACGTCATGTCATGCCATTTTTGGTGGACAAATTATAAATGTTTGAACAATCGTAGAAAATAAAGTTTTGAAGCAAATTGCAAAACAAAAACGTCAAAAGAAAGAAAATGAAATTTTCTTCCCAATGGCTATCTTTGATTTGCAAAATTGTGTGTTTTTAACCCCTAAAATACAAATAAACGTTTTAAAATCTACAAAACAAAATTGAAAAGTGAACTTCTTAAGCTCAAATACCAAAATAAGGTGACCGGCCCAAATTCGCAGAGGAAAAAAATTGGTGTACCTTTTTGCCACAAGAAGATGCCCCCCCCCCCACGATGAGAGGCTGGATGTTCGGTGAGTGTTCATAACTTGTGCACGGTCTGATCGTGTCTCAATCGTCTGTCATCGTGTCCCAAGGCCAGTAACACCAGTTACCATTTAAAGGTGCAATCAATCTCGTGGAACACCGAATGTTTATCAGCAAAGTTACAGAGTAAAAACGCTGCTATCAAATAGTTATCACACATCAAACACACCTAATAGCCATCAAAACACCCGGGTATTGTACATGGGCATCGAGGTAGACCCGCAACAAAACAACTCATCGTGCCGCCTGGAGATCACGCAGTACGGACGGCTCGTGTCAGGTCGGACGAACGGCTCGTGTCAGGTCGGACGGATGACTCGTGTCAGGTTGGACGGACGACTCGTGTCAGGTCGGACGGATGACTCGTGTCAGGTCGGACGGATGACTCGGGTGTCAGGTCGGATATCCAGGACACAGGGAGATACGGGGAGTGCCTTGTCCGCGAATAATGCTACAGCCGTTCAGCTTCAAAGCAAAGTAGGTTACCATCAGATATACAGCTCAGTGACCGTTAACCACACGTAAGGCGCGGTGCTCCTGCTCAGTATGCATGTGCTGGATGCTCCGAAATGGACGGCATATGTGAAAAGCCGAGGTTCAGTGCACCCTGCCCTCTTGTGACGTCACCGGTAAGGCAGGGTAGTCACTGCCCTTCGGCGCCCAGCAGCCCCTAACTGTGGACGTGAAAGCCTCCATAGGCGCCGACGACCAACAGCTGGTGTACATATGGCACGAGGGGCAGCGACTTGTTAAGTGCCCAGAACACAGGCGTACTGGTCCCGGAAGATTTATCCAGGAAGGTCAGGCCCATAACTCGTTATGGTCGTTACGCTTAACTGGCTTCAGACCATCGTTTGGATTAATTGAAGAACATGTTAATTGGCATCCGAACTGTAGGGACTAGAGATGCAAGATTCTGGTCCCAGCGTCCCAGCGCTGGGACCAGAACTGGTCAGGGTCGTGACTGAAGCTGTGAATGACCAGGCCAGCGCCATAGGGTTAGGATTGCAGTGCCGTGACCATAGCTGTGACTTGGCAGCTCATTCCGTGGCCGGGACTGGGGCTGTGATCGAGGATTTAGGATTTTCTGCACCTCTAGTAGGGATTTTATCAATGACGAGGTGTGTCATGCTGAAAGTTAAGATTTGAGATCGTCAGACCCCGAGTAAAATATGCAGGCGCGGATCCAGGATTTCGGTCAGAGGGGGGGGGGGGGGCACATACCAAAAGTTGCGCCCTACGGGCGCGCTTGGTGGGCGATACATGGGTGCGACCCGGCTCACGGGGGGGGGGGGGGGGCATCCTAGCGCCCCTCCCTAGATCCGCGCCTGATATGGCACAAAGCTTGCAGTTTCTTATCCTTCAACAAAAAAAAACGACCACACTTTGTAATGTACGAATGGGCGATGGGACGAACGGTGGGACGGGCGGTGCACATATGGACAGATGGATGGTGGGACAACCGACTAACGACGGGATGGACTGATGCAGGTAGTGGGATGGACGATTTGACGGGTGATGGGACGCGACGGGTGATGGGACGCGACCAGTGCATTATGGACGAGTGATGGGACGGACCACTGCCTGTGCACAGTCGACAGAGTGCACCCAGCCTGAGCGGCACGGTGCGGCAGTCACGCGCACCTTTGTCACGCACGATTGCAAACATCAGCGAGACGACGTGCCTCACCTCCAGCAGAATGGGGGGGAGGGGTGGAGAACAAGACAAAATGTGCTACAATACCTCCGAGAATATATCGGGAATCTCGAAATCCCTCGGATCTGCAGTTATTTGAAGCGTTCGACGCGTTGGCCGTCTTATGCAGCAGTGGGGCAGCAGTGAGGCAGCAGTGAGGCTGGCGCCCTTTGTGATGAGTGATGAGTGATTGAGCGATAATACTTTGCGTAAGGCTGCGTTTAACGGTGGGCGAAAGTGTGATAGTGTGCGTGCGCGGGCACCATTTACCAAAGTTGTAGTGCCTTATCATGCAGTGTGTTTGATGTTTGTTTGTTGTTTAATGTTTTATGTTTTATTTTTAAGAGTAAATGATTGGAAACCCACCGGTAATGTAAATTTCGTTTGAAAGCAATTGTGTTCAAACCAAGAACAAAAGTCATATTATATTTTAATTACTTCTGTTTATGTGTTCGTATTCCACTTTTTATCCCATCGTGTGTAATTCGCAGTAGGTCGTCATTTTTGCACGTCTGAGACTGGCCACCTTACAGTACACGTGACAGCGTCACACGGCCCGTACAAACGCTGGCTGCGGACCAGACTTCATCTGCACCAGTGATGATGATGATGATGATGATGATGATGATGATGATGATGATGATGATGATGATGATGATGATGATGGTGATGATGATGATGATGATGATTTGGATTTTAGGGCGCACCGACTGCTTGTGGTCACTTGGCAGATGAGCGCCATGAACTCCACTGAGGCCCTGAGCGTCATGAACTCCACTGAGGCCCTGAGCGCCATGAACTCCACTGGGGCCCTGAGCGCCATGAACTCCACTGAGGCCCTGAGCGCCATGAACTCCACTGAGGCCCTGAGCGCCATGAACTCCACTGAGGCCCTGAGCGCCATGAACTCCACTGAGGCCCTGAGCGCCATGAACTCCACTGAGGCCCTGAGCGCCATGAACTCCACTGAGGCCCTGAGCGCCATGAACTCCACTGAGGCCCTGAGCGCCATGAACTCCACTGGGGCCCTGAGCGCCATGAACTCCACTGAGGCCCTGAGCGCCATGAACTCCACTGAGGCCCTGAGCGCCATGAGCTCCACTGAGGCCCTGAGCGCCGCCCTGAGTAATACACACGGCCACCTGTCGCCTCCCACGGCTCAGACAAAGGGTGGCGGATGAGCGGCACGGATGACGAGTCCGCCGTCACACAGCGTCACGACAGAGTCATGGCGTCATGGCAGCGTCACGGTGGGTGTCACGACTGGCGTGACAGAAGGCGTCGGGTGACGCGGTGTGATGGGATGTCATGGGACGGGACGGGACGGGACAGGACAGGACGGGACGGGGCGGGACGGGACGGGACGGGACGGGACGGGACGGGGGACGGGACGGGGGACGGGACGGGGGACGGGACGGGGGACGGGACGGGAGACGGGACGGGGGACGGGACGGGGGACGGGACGGGACGGGACGGGACGGGGGACGGGACGGGGGACGGGACGGGGGACGGGACGGGGGACGGGACGGGGGACGGGACGGGGGACGGGACGGGGGACGGGACGGGGGACGGGACGGGGGACGGGACGGGGGACGGGACGGGACGGGACGGGACGGGACGGGACGGGACGGGACGGGACGGGACGGGACGGGACGGGACGGGATGGGATGGAACGGGACGGGACGGGACGGGACGGGACGGGACGGGACGGGACGGGACGGGACGGGACGGGACGGGACGGGACGGGACGGGACGGGACGGGGCGAGACGGGACGGGACGGGACGGGACGGGACGGGACGGGACGGGACGGGAGGTATATATTTTGATGGAACATGACGCGACATCGATTGACGTCTGCTGATGGGACGTGATTTTATGTGATCGCGATGCCTTATAATATGACGCCGTGGTGTGCATGCTGATGGGACGTGATTTGATGTGATCGCGATGCCTTATAATATGACGTCGTGGTGTGGAATGGCACGACAGGACGTGACGAGCTGAGATTGGATATGACATGACGTGATCGAACCAGGTGATGCGGTGTGACTTGATGCGACCTCATCACACCACATGACTCGGCGATACCAGATCACAGTGCGAGGCCAGTTCAGATGGTGAAGCCTGATCACAAGACGATGACACACAACATTGGACGGTTTCGCTACGTCATTATAACCCAATCTTTGTAAATAGTCGTTTTAGGTGACGCAGCAAACAATTGAAATAATGACATAAACACACAGCACATCTTAATATCATGTTCATTAGATGATACACACATTGTCCTATGCACCTATGGTATGAAAATATACACAGGGTAAGTACTGCTCAGAAAACAGAAAACAAAACAACAAACAAACACAGCTCAGAAACAATTGTATTTATGAATACGTGATATAGTTCATTGTTAACGATTATCAGCAGTCTGTCGAGTCGACAGTGATGTTTGTCTTGGCAGCCTGGAGGTAGAGATACTCGTGCAGCATGATTAGGTTTCCTTTGTGAAGCTAGTCAAATGGATTATTCGTAACAAAACGTATTCAGATTAAACAAAATAACGAACTATTGAGGAGAGAAACGCAATGCAAAAGATGTCGCATTTTGCTGTTGTCTAAGCTGAATACCAGTGTTACAAAGAATTCCACAACTTCGAAAATTAAGAGGTCTCTTGTAGCTCTGCATGAAGGGTCAACAAAAGATAAGCTTACAAAAAGAGAAATAAAATTATATATTTCCAAATATGTAGAAACATGTTCAAGAAAACTTGAAAACTATGATAGTAAAAATCCCCAAGGTATAATATGACACGTCTGGACGAGATGTGAGAGCACGCCCGCGGCCAGAACACACATTTTGTTAACGTCCAACTTAACCCTATTCCCTGCGGGCGGCCATAATTACGTTAACCTGCGGGGGGGGGGGGGCAGATTCTGCCCCCCAGAGATCTCGAGAACCGCTCGGTCGATTTCGATGGAGAAAACGCCATTCGATTCGTCATGACAAGATCTCTCTTTTTAGACCCCGACCTTTTTGTTTTGTTCAAAAATGGGGGGTCAGGGGCAAAAATCCGAAAATTTTGGGTGTTTTTGAAAGATCATTGTGGCCATGTGGCTCGACCGATTGTCATGCCCCAAACGTTTTTGAGCTTCAAATGTACTGGTATTTAATATATCAAAAGACAACAAAAAATCATAGGTGTATTCAGGGAATGCAAAATGGGGGATTTTCTGAAGAAAAAAATGTGCTGTTTGTGATTGTTTAGGACGACATGAACGTCACATGCGGGAATTATATGCGGTAATTTGTTAAATTTGATATATTGCGCATAGGCGGATCCAGGAATATAAACATGGGGGCACCATGCGCGTAACGCTTTTATCATCTTACTAATTTGAATTTGGACCTAATTTGAGGGTAGGTATCGCCTCCCATTTTTTTTATCCTGAGTGCGCCTCTGCCCCAAAATATGTACAATCCCAGTATCTATGATGGATATTGCATTGAAATTGTTTCTGACGCATTTATTGCACTGCAAACCACGAAGGAAGTATGCGCCGTAAAACCGCATTCGTAACACCCTCCCCAAAACAGGAGCCTGGAACCGCCTCTGCTAGACCGTTTTTTTATCTTTAAATTTTAACATAACACGTGCCATTCAATTCTGGGAAAATTCACAAAGTTTCAGCACGCTAGGCTTAACGGTTTAGAAGCGGCAAGTGAAAAACCACCGGGAGGGGCAGAATCTGCCCCCGCAGGGAATAGGGTTAAGCAGTTTTTATGTTTATGTTACGACACGACGTATGCGCAAAGTATTTGCCAAAAGTATTGCATATGTCCTGTGGATGTGTGCTGAACTTATAGGACAACTAACGTTGCACACGCTACCAATGAATTGCCCACTGATTTTATCACTATGTAATTAACCATCAATATCATTACTTGAATCAATCAAGTTATTCAAAGCTTCTCAATGCAGTTTCAAATCCCTTAGCTGGTTCTTCCAGTCCCACAACTAGCCAGCAGGATAGAGCCTGCCCACAGCTGAGAGCCGCGTCCACGCTGCCACGCTGGGCAGGGTCAGTCCAGGATTGGGGACCGACCGCCCCGGCCGGACTGCATTCTGCTCGTCCCGGGTAGCGGTTCTGCTGTTCCGACCCTCACCGCGCGTCACCGAGCTGTGCGCTGAACCGAGACGACTGCTCTGGTCCCGGCCTCCCCTCATCAAGTTGATCACCAGCGCGGTGGGCGCCGACCGGCCCGACACGGAATTCTCTGAGGTAAAAGCGTAACGGGAACGTCGACGTAACTGTGGAGTCTTTTGAACGCTTGCAAAAAACAACACACACGGGTATTTAGCTATAGGAAGATTCCAATGGCCGCAGATTCCAGGGTATCTGTTGACGTGCGAGCGCGAAACGCACGCGATGTCTTCCGCCAACTAGGGGACAAATATACGTATGAGTGGCCCGACCCGACCGTAGTCATGGTTTTCAGATATTTATTTTTGTAATTACTTGGCCGATGTGCTTGAAAATTTGCATACAAACGAACTCATGTCGTAAAATTATCGTATTTGTTTTGAAATTATGCATTCTCGGATTTAGGAGCAGCACGCGCTGACTACAACACTGTTTTCCATCTGAAGCCCACTTACAAAGACCACACATTCGACTTCTTCCGTCATGGCCTCAACCCTCCGGGTCCGGAAAATGATGGAGGCTCACTGCCGCATCATATTTCAGCTGAGCTACAAGTTGTGTGCATAAACGAGCCATATGCTGGACTCCGAGGACATACCTATATGCACTAGGTATACAACAGATACATAGTTATATCAAAGTGTCACGTTATATATGCCTTTTTATATATGTAAATTATGTATGCTATGTAGTTCAAACGTTACATAGTGTATCGCTAAAACTTCGTGTTAGCTGAAGGACGGGACAGCAGCGAACCCGACCGTCCATGGGACCTGACGGGTTGACGCTATGCCGTCAATGGAACCTGACGGGTTGACGCTATGACGTCAATGGGACCTGACGGATTGACGCTATGACGTCAATGGGACCTGACGGGTTGACGCTATGACGTCAATGGGACCTGACGGGTTGACGATATGACGTCAATGGGACCTGACGGGTTGACGCTATGACGTCAATGGGACCTGACGGGTTGACGATATGACGTCAATGGGACCTGACGGGTTGACGCTATGATGTCAATGGGACCTGACGGGTTGACGCTATGACGGGAATAAGTCAGGTCCGTTGCCTCCACAGAGCACAAGTCCAGCCCGTGGTGTTACTGTGGTGTGCGGTATCGGAGTCTCCAACCCATGGTGTTACTGTGGTGTGCGGTATCGGGGTCTCCAACCCATGGTGTTACTGTGGTGTGCGGTATCGGAGTCTCCAACCCATGGTGTTACTGTGGTGTGCGGTATCGGAGTCTCCAACCCATGGTGGTGTTACTGTGGTGTGCGGTATCGGAGTCTCCAACCCATGGTGTTACTGTGGTGTGCGGTATCGGAGTCTCCAACCCATGGTGTTACTGTGGTGTGCGGTATCGGAGTCTCCAACCCATGGTGTTAGTGTGGTGTGCGGTATCGGAGTCTCCAACCCATGGTGTTACTGTGGTGTGCGGTATCGGAGTCTCCGACCCGTGGTGTTACTGTGGTGTGCGGTATCGGAGTCTCCAACCCATGGTGTTACTGTGGTGTGCGGTATCGGAGTCTCCAACCCATGGTGTTACTGTGGTGTGCGGTATCGGAGTCTCCAACCCATGGTGTTACTGTGGTGTGCGGTATCGGAGTCTCCAACCCGTGGTGTTACTGTGGTGTGCGGTATCGGAGTCTCCAACCCATGGTGTTACTGTGGTGTGCGGTATCGGAGTCTCCAACCCATGGTGTTACTGTGGTGTGCGGTATCGGAATCTCCAACCCGTGGTGTTACTGTGGTGTGCGGTATCGGAGTCTCCAACCCGTGGTGTTACTGTGGTGTGCGGTATCGGAGTCTCCAACCCATGGTGTTGCTGTGGTGTGCGGTATCGGAGTCTCCAACCCATGGTGTTACTGTGGTGTGCGGTATCGGAGTCTCCAACCCATGGTGTTACTGTGGTGTGCGGTATCGGAGTCCCCAACCCATGGTGGTGTTACTGTGGTGTGCGGTATCGGAGTCTCCAACCCATGGTGTTACTGTGGTGTGCGGTATCGGAGTCTCCAACCCATGGTGTTACTGTGGTGTGCGGTATCGGAGTCTCCAACCCATGGTGTTACTGTGGTGTGCGGTTTCGGAGTCTCCAACCCGTGGTGTTACTGTGGTGTGCGGTATCGGAGTCTCCAACCCATGGTGTTAATGTGGTGTGCGGTATCGGAGTATCCAACCCATGGTGGTGTTACTGTGGTGTGCGGTATCGGAGTCTCCAACCCATGGTGTTACTGTGGTGTGCGGTATCGGAGTCTCCAACCCATGGTGTTACTGTGGTGTGCGGTATCGGAGTCTCCAACCCGTGGTGTTACTGTGGTGTGCGGTATCAGAGTCTCCAACCCATGGTGTTACTGTGGTGTGCGGTATCGGAGTCTCCAACCCATGGTGTTACTGTGGTGTGCGGTATCGGAGTCTCCAACCCGTGGTGTTACTGTGGTGTGCGGTATCGGAGTCTCCAACCCATGGTGTTACTGTTATGTGCGCTACTGAAGTCTCCAGTACGTGGTGTTAGTGTTGTGTGAGCTACTGCAGTCTCCAGTCCGTGGTGTTAGTGTTGTGTGCGCTACTGCAGTCTCCAGTCCGTGGTGTTAGTGTTGTGTGCGCTATTGCAGTCTCCAGTACGTGGTGTTAGTGTTGTGTGCGCTACTGCAGTCTCCAGTACGTGGTATTAGTGTTGTGTGCGCTATTGCAGTCTCCAGGCCGTGGTGTTAGTGCTGTGTGCGCTACTGCAGTCTCCAGTACGTGGTGTTAGTGTTGTATGCGCTACTGCAGTGTCGAGCACTTGGTGCTACTGTTGTGTACGCTATTGCAGTCTCCAACCCATGGTGTTGCTGTTATGTGAGCTACTGCAGTCTCCAAGGTTAGGTGTTGCTGTTATGTGCGCTACTGCAGCCTCTAAGGTTTGGTGTTACTGTTGTGTGAGCTGCTGCAATCTCCAGCCCATGGTGTTGCTGTTGTGTGAGCTACTGCAGCCTCCAAGGTTTGGTGTTACTGTTGTGTGAGCGACTACAGTCTCCAAGGTTTGGTGTTACGATGGATAAAGTAAGTATGGATGGGTAACTCCGCTCACTTTCTATTGTTATCCACGACCACGCGCAGCCGCTGCCGTTTCCCGTACAACAAAAACACCAGCTAGTATACCGCCCGCCCCGTGGTAGGCCGCAACGCTAAGACGGCCGCCCTGTCGCATGGTTTCTCGCCTTCCGGTGATTGTGGGATGAACCAAATTAAGTTTAAATGCTTTCGGGAAGCTCTCACAAGCACTTGACATATTGGTTCCACCAATGGACATCATACCTGGTAATTTGTGCCCATATATGTAGGAACGTCTCCGTGGTAGGCCGTTTCCCGTATTACAAAACGACAGCTAGTACCGCTCTGTGGTCGCTAAATCGCGTATGATTCCTATCCATACTTACTTTATCCATGGTGTTACTGTTGTGTGAGCTACTGCAGTATCCACCCATGGTGTTGCTGTCGTGTGAGCTACTGCAGTCTCCAAGTTTTGGTGTTACTGTTGTGTGAGCTACTGCAATCTCCAGCCCATGGTGTTGCTGTTATGTGCACTACTGCAGTCTCCAAGGTTTGGTGTTGGTGTTGTGCGAGCTACTGCAGTATCCACCCATGGCATTACTGTTATGTGAGCTACTTCAGTCTCCAAGGTTAGGTGTTGCTGTCGTGTGAGCTACTGCAGTCTCCAAGGTCAGGTGTTGCTGTTGCGTGAGCTACTGCAGTCTCCAAGGTTAGGTGCTGCTGTTGTTTGAGCTACTGCAGTCTCAGGCTTGTGGTGACTTATTTTTTTACAAGTCTGGCCCACTGTTAATGCTCTTCAGTTTGTATACTGCAACAAAATGCAGCAACAAAATGAATGAAGGGATCGTGTGCATGCCGTTTATCAAACCAAAGTAAGGTTTCCATGTAAAATGACAGTTGAATTGAATAATGCTAACTCAATGATTGAACGCGCCCTTAAAAGGCATGACGTACCCATGACCCACCCACCCATGACAACATCGCAACAAGGATTGCAACCAATACAGTCCGTACAAAAATAGACCCGCTTTTTTAACTCCAAACCAAGGTTCTTGGGAGCTCTCTTGCACGGGAAAAAATACTTTGAAACCCCCGCTTGGTTCCTGACCCAATAAGGGCGTTTTACTTTCTGGTTAGATAAATATATCATGTGTCATGTGTTGTTTTTCGTATGCAAAAATGCAAAAGATTATATGATTGTGTTACACGTTTTAATCAACATTTGACCCTCTGTGACCCTGCCCTTGACCTGCTGGTTCCCTCAACTCTCCTCCCCTCCTTGGACGGGCCGGTACGGCTCCTGGCAGTCGGTCTCGGAGATGGTGTGATAAGTGCAGGGTGTGACCGTGCACGTGCAGGTGTGCAGGGTGCAGTGTTCAGGCAGGGATCTGAGCACACCGGAACAGGTCGTCCTCGGTAGGTGTCGATGCTATCGGCGAGGAATGAGACGGCGTTGGGTTGTGTATGTACATACTGTGTCCGAGGCCGAGCGTCCTTGGTAACAATATGTATGTATGGGTACATATGTGTTGTTGTTGGTGGAGCTATGTATTGCGTATAGCTAAGTAATATTGATATTGCAATGTGACTTGGTGCATCAGAAGGACTTCGCCAATGTAAATGCAACGGAATTGAAACTATGATTTATAAATTGAGCAAAGCATTTGGCCATAATTGCACAGGTGGAAGTCACTCCTGATAATTCGCAATATGTTGATAGGTACTTTTTGCGTTGTGTTTTACATAATAATAGCAAACACCGTTGTAATGTCAATTACCACACATCTAAATCACCTACGTTGTATGATCATCATGCATACCTGATATAGTGAATAGTTTGGGAAAGGTATCCGAAACATTACAGACTGAACACCCTGCCGCTGGCGTGGCTAAGTGACGCATCACACAACACATTACAGACTGAACACCCTGCCGCTGGCGTAGCTAAGTGACGCATCACAAAACACAGTATGTGTTGTGTGATGTCCTTGACAGACTGAACACCCTGCCGCTGGCGTAGCTAAGTGACGCATCACACAACACATTACAGACTGAACACCCTGCCGCTGGCGTGGCTAAGTGACGCAGCACACAACACAGTATGGCCCGCGTTGGTTGCGCTCAAGCACAGTGCCTCCACTGTTGATTGTAAATCCACTGCCTAGTTTGCTCATGTTCTGTCAGGGCGTCGGTATACGACATGTCCGATAACCTGACATGTCAGATAACCCGACAGGTCAGGTCCGGCACTAGGCACGCCGAGCATGACCTCAGGCCAAGCGTCATTTCCAGGTGTCGCCATCTGCAGCTCCGGCTCTGAATTTTGAACCTTTGGTCATGAATCAACCGTCACGTATGTGAGGTAAAATGTGTTCGTGTTGTATTTCATGTTCCTTTTCTGTGATGAATCGGTCACGGATGAATCTATGACCCTCATCCATGATCCATGTTGGTGCCATGATCCTCCAAAATGACTGAAATTGACCTGAAATTTACATTTTTCCAGATTTCGAACGCAAACTAAGTGACCTTTATTAGTTTGGGAATTGTATCACACTTCTGGGATTTGGCCCCCAAACCAACTTTTGGCCGATTCGCCAGTGCGCTACGCCGTAAGACGTAAGACGTTTGTGAGCCTCATTCACTGGCTTAGGTATGAAGTGAGTCAAACAGCCGCGAGCAAAACACATACAAAAAGAACACGATATATGACTTAATGTTGACATTCTTATTTCGCTTTTGCCAGCAGGAATGACATCAGAGTGCCACGCCACCTATACAGCCGGCACCGGACGGTGCGCGATACGCTGCTGCTGCCATCTATATCTCCAGCGCTGATTTATTTCGCAGCATGCGTCGATAACAGTCGGCGCTCAGTGCTGATGATACTGATGGTGATGCTGATGATACTGATGGTGATGCTGATGAGTGCATACAGCATATGGGCGACGTAGATCTCAGTGACGTACGAAACCGCAGTTGACCTTGAAATAACTGTCCCAGGGGCATGGGATTATTGTGTGAGAAAACATAGTTAAAAGACAATCCAAAATCGCTGTTGCACATTCAACGGTTTTCGAGCTACTAGAAAGAGCTAAAAACATAAATCTTCAAAACCTTGAGTAGTTGTAATTAGTCGTATGAGCCATGATGAGCCATCATGTAGCACTTGTGATTACCTTTTGTCATAATACGGACTACGGATAACGGATCAGCCACATTTAGTCCTAATACGGACTATGGAGCAGCCGTAGTTGTTACGCTGCACTGTGTTGCTTTTTGGCAGCGAAACGTCATTGAAGATTGATCATAATTTTATATAAAATGGAATTGCTTGAGCTAATAACATTGATTTTCAAAGTCAGAAAAATATTCAAATTCGCATTACAGAGACACCTTGAAAATGTGTGAGACTTTAACTCCCCAGCCCAGCTACTGTTCGAATCTATTTCGAATTAGCATTGTCTTAGTTTAGGGCATGCGTTAAATTCGCTTAAAGTGGGTAAACAAGTGGAGTTTTGAAGGCATTAAATTGAGATTTTGTGGTCTGTCTGTCGTAAAATAACCATAAATACATATATGTATAACCAATAACCATGCGCATGTATTGTAGATATAAGTATACTGCACGGGGCCATATGGTATCCCGTGTCCGCCTCGGGCTCTCTTAAAGGGAAATAATGACCTTTTCCCACATAAATGGAGTTAGCACTTGAAATCGCCAGACGAGACCAAAATATATTGTAAATTCATCACATTTTGCATGAAAACTTTCCTGCCGAAAGATATTTCAAGTTATAGTTGATAAGCGTTCCACACTTTTAACGACCGGTACTTGCAAGTACTTTTGGTCCTCATCAAACTGCGGGCTTTTCCCATATTGCTTTTTTTACGCAATGGAGTGGAAAATATATTGTGCGTTATGCTTGTTATGATTATATGCCCGGCGATCCTCTAAAACTAAGAGCGATTGGAAAAAGTGGCAATAAAATCGGAAACTCATCGATGCACATCAACGGCGGCATAGTTAGTGGTTGCGACCCTCAATTTGTGAAAATCGCTTCATTTGTTTTCAACATTAGGAGTTTTGTAGGATTTGTATGTGGCTGTAGATAACACTATGCTTTATATTATCATGACAAATAATATTTTTTCCCAAAAAAACTACCAAACAATAACACAAAACTGGCAATTAAATCGGAAGCTCATCGATGAACATCGACGGCGACCTATTTAGCGTCGGCGATTTGTTTACAAAGTCATTATCATGCTTCCCGGCGCACTTAACTATTTGTGGCGAGTTGTTCCTGATTATATGCTGAGAAGCGTCAAAGGCTATCACCCCATATTCCCGTTTAGTATACCCAAGTCCCGTAGCAAGCTTCGTTAGTGACGTCACTGGTTCCATTCTTGTGTAGCATTGCAAAATATATCTGATTTTGAGTTGAAAGCTAATTCAAACTTATTCAAAGTATTTTTTTTTAAGTTTGAATTTTCTTGTTAATCATTATTAAAGGCATTTTATCACTGTATTTCATAGAAGTTGACACTTCAGAAACTTATGACGTAATAATATTGTATCCAATATGCATTTCCCTCGCCTTTTGCTACTGTGGTGCAGTGCCGAGTGCTTTGCGAATACTTGTTTGCCTGGGGTTCAAATCATTCAGCCCTTATTTCATTCGAGTTGGCATAGTTTGCATGTTGTTGTTATTCATGACTTATACTGATAGTCAGTCATGCATCACGGATGCTTCACGGATTGCTTCACGGATCAATTTGATCGGAAACGTCACAGAGCCTCCAAAAATGCCGCACTCGATGTAAACAATGGTAGGGAAAGACGAATTTGTCAATGACCTTCATGAAGTACACAAGGTACTTGTTTTGTTTTTTCCCAAACTTACAACTTTGAATTTGGGAATAATTTTATTTAATTCTTAAATTTGAATAAAATAATTTTAAAACCATAATGGTAGTCTAAGAAATTGTTGCTAACAAAATCAAAAGGTCATTATTTCCCTTTAACATAGTTGGGAACCATTTATCCTAAGTGATACTGACGGAAAGTGAAACCTGACAGCGTTCAAGCCTCGCTTATTACACTTATTTATTTATTGAGCCAACAACCACAGGCACAGGGCCCACTTACGGTTGCAGTCATGCTGCCTCATGCAACAGGAAATTAAAACATTCACAAACTACATGAGCGCACATGGTACAATAAGAGAAAACACAACTATACTGTATAGCAAACACAGCAGCATAAAATAAATACATAAAAGGCGATTAAAATCGCCAGTGAAAGTAAGAACAAACGTGTAAATAAAGCGCTGATACAGGCAAAAACCTAAAAAATAGACAAATACATAAAAGTGCCTGTAAAAGTAAATATAAACGTGTAAATATAGCGCTGGTACAGGCAAAATACCTAAAATAGACAAGTGCAACTTAAAGCCAATGACCGATCACGGGACGTGATCTAGGCTCACAGTAGAGACCTTAACTCAAGTATGTACCCTGAACATCAGCGAACTTCGTGATGTCAGACCTAAGGGTACGAGACGGCATAAATAAATCCGTCTGAGGGATGCTGTGTGTGAGCGAGTTAAAGAGATGCGGGAGACGAATCAAGAAGCCCCTCTTTACAGGGTCAACTCTTCCACGAGGTACATGGAAGAGCTGGGGTGCCGCGTACGTCGGCTTGGTGCTAACAGCGGGAACGTTGCCACAATATCAGGGCAGTCTATGTGGCCGCTGAATACTGATCGCATGAACTCGGACCGAACGAAACGCGACCTGACCGATGCGCAGCCAAACAGCTCGAGCAATGACACATAATCAAGTGGTGGGCACGCTGCTTGGGTTTTAGATCCCAGCCACATCAGGAAACGGTGTTGAAAGCGCTCCAGCCGGCGCATATGGGTGACCGCAGCACCTGACCAGATTACTCTACCGTATTCCAGTACGGATCTTACATGGGCCTTGTAGGCGGTGAGGGCTGCGGCATGGTCAAAGCGCGTTTGTTGTGTGCTAGCAGACATCTGCATGCTTCTAATTAGCAGGCCAAGCATGCGGTTAGCCTTAGCGACAGTGGCGTCAACGTGGTCCGCAAATGTAAGCTTGGCGTCTAAAATGACGCCAAGGTCACGTACGCGCACACATCGCTCAAGCTGGTGGCCGTCCAGCACGTACGCTACAAGATGAGGTGATGAGCGCAAGATTAATGCAACACAAGATTAATGCAAATAATTGGCACTTGAGATACATTGATTGCGTCCCTCTCATTCCACGGCCGTTTCATATACGACCATCGACCATGCCGTAACACGTTCAGCGGCGTATACGCACCTTTTTCGCAGACCATGACATAAGTTATACGCCTCTATGAATAGTAACACTAGCGGCGTCATTTGCCAACCGCATCCGATGGCACACAATACGGGTGTGAGCACGCGCGCTATAATTTCCTGTGATCACGCCGGGTGAGATCTTTGAGTAATGATAGTGCCTTCCGTTGCGCTGTGAAATCGAACGGAAGCCGTGCGCCTCGCGCAGGTCACGGTGCTGACCTTACGCAGCCCGCGTGTCAACGCAGGGGCACTGGATGAAAGGAATGTCTCGCAACATGTGGGCGCTATTGTGCTGCAGCTGTGTCTGGCGGTGTGCCGCCCAGCGCCTCCATGGTCACAGCACGGCGGTGTGCCGCCCAGCGCCTCCATGGTCACAGCACGGCGGTGTGCCGCCCAGCGCCTCCATGGTCACAGCACGGCGGTGTCCCGCCCAGCGCTTCCATAGGTCACAGCACGGCGGTGTGCCGCCCAGCGCCTCCATGGTCACAGCACGGCGGTGTCCCGCCCAGCGCCTCCATAGGTCACAGCACGGCGGTGTCCCGCCCAGCGCCTCCATGGTCACAGCACGGCGGTGTACCGCCCAGCGCCTCCATAGGTCACAGCACGGCGGTGTCCCGCCCAGCGCCTCCATGGTCACAGCACGGCGGTGTAACGCCCAGCGCCTCCATAGGTCACAGCACGGCGGTGTCCCGCCCAGCGCCTCCATGGTCACAGCACGGCGGTGTGCCGCCCAGCGCCTCCATGGTCACAGCACGGCGGTGTACCGCCCAGCGCCTCCATAGGTCACAGCACGGCGGTGTCCCGCCCAGCGCCTCCATGGTTACAGCACGGCGGTGTACCGCCCAGCGCCTGCATAGGTCACAGCACGGCGGTGTCCCGCCCAGCGCCTCCATGGTCACAGCACGGCGGTGTACCGCCCAGCGCCTCCATAGGTCACAGCACGGCGGTGTCCCGCCCAGCGCCTCCATGGTCACAGCACGGCGGTGTCCCGCCCAGCGCCTCCATAGGTCACAGCACGGCGGTGTCCCGCCCAGCGCCTCCATGGTCACAGCACGGCGGTGTACCGCCCAGCGCCTCCATAGGTCACAGCACGGCGGTGTCCCGCCCAGCGCCTCCATGGTCACAGCACGGCGGTGTCCCGCCCAGCGCCTCCATAGGTCACAGCACGGCGGTGTCCCGCCCAGCGCCTCCATAGGTCACAGCACGGCGGTGTACCGCCCAGCGCCTCCATAGGTCACAGCACGGCGGTGTCCCGCCCAGCGCCTCCATAGGTCACAGCACGGCGGTGTCCCGCCCAGCGCCTCCATGGTCACAGCACGGCGGTGTCCCGCCCAGCGCCTCCATAGTCACAGCACGGCGGTGTCCCGCCCAGCGCCTCCATAGGTCACAGCACGGCGGTATCCCGCCCAGCGCCTCCATAGGTCACAGCACGGCGGTGTCCCGCCCAGCGCCTCCATGGTCACAGCACGGCGGTGTCCCGCCCAGCGCCTCCATAGGTCACAGCACGGCGGTGTCCCGCCCAGCGCCTCCATGGTCACAGCACGGCGGTGTCCCGCCCAGCGCCTCCATGGTCACAGCACGGCGGTGTCCCGCCCAGCGCCTCCATGGTCACAGCACGGCGGTGTCCCGCCCAGCGCCTCCATAGGTCACAGCACGGCGGTGTCCCGCCCAGCGCCTCCATGGTCACAGCACGGCGGTGTCCCGCCCAGCGCCTCCATAGGTCACAGCACGGCGGTGTCCCGCCCAGCGCCTCCATAGGTCACAGCACGGCGGTGTCCCGCCCAGCGCCTCCATGGTCACAGCACGGCGGTGTCCCGCCCAGCGCCTCCATGGTCACAGCACGGCGGTGTACCGCCCAGCGCCTCCATAGGTCACAGCACGGCGGTGTCCCGCCCAGCGCCTCCATGGTCACAGCACGGCGGTGTCCCGCCCAGCGCCTCCATGGTCACAGCACGGCGGTGTAACGCCCAGCGCCTCCATGGTCACATCACAGGCGGCGAGGTGTAACACCGAGAGTGGTTAGGTAACCGGACAGGCGCTTTGGTCGAGCTGGGTCAGAATTAGGTGCCGAAGCTGAGAGATGGGGCTATGTTATCATATAACACTTAAAGGGAATGTTTCATCTTTGTATTGGTTTCGAGCCTAATAGCCATTATCTTTAGCCGTTATTGAAATGTCGAAAATACTAAGGTAATTTTCCCCCAAACTTAGCCGTTTTTAAGCAATTTAATTCATAGTTTGCAAAATGGGGTCTAGTGCCGCCGCTGATTGGCTGACAGCCACTTTGTCAGCCAATCCCACTTTGTCAGCCAATCAGCGGCGGTCTATAGCTCAATAATTACGTCATCATCCCAAATTTAAAAGCTTAATTTGTATAAAGTTATGTGACTTTCTAGATAAAAAATATCACCATCGTTTTCAGCAGCACTTACTTCATATTTTCTACTACAACCAGGGTATATTTGACAACTTTTAGAGAAGTGAAACATTCCCTTTAAGGCTTTCTGATCCGCATAAATCTCGCTCAAACCTTTAAATTATTAACCCGCGCACAGCAGGGGCTTTGCGCCGAACACGAACGTCAGGGGGGGGGGGTTGATTTCTGCCCCCGTGAGATCTAAAAAACTACTCTACGTAGCGACAAGCAGAAAACGTTATTTGATATCTTGATATAAGTGCTATCGGAAGTATTTCAACATTGTTTTAGGTCGGATCAAAATTGAGGTCACCAGAGGTCATCAAAGGTCAAATGTTCCAGTTTTTCCTGTTTTAGGACATCGCTCCAGAAATTCCCATATATCTCGGAAACTAAGCTAGTTAGCAACAAACGGAAAAAAGCAAACGCCAGCTAATTAAATTTTCAATCGCGACAAAGTCTCCTCAAAATTGATCTTCGGTCAATATTTGAAGCTCCAGAGGTAAAAAAAGAATGATATACGTAGTGACCTTGTTAAGTCAACTAAAACAAATTACCTCAGGTCAAGGTCAAGTGATGACCCAAGTAGGGCATGTTGCATATGAGAAGACGTGTCTCGACGAGACAGCACGGCGGTGTGCCGGTGTGAAGATAGAAGTAAAACAGACATTGATGTCTGTTTTACTTCTATCTTCATTATGTCGGGAGTTATTGACAAAAAAGTGATGGTGACCTCGCATGACTCAAATGACCCAATAGGGGTCACTGAACAAAACTTACACTTGGATCATCAAGAATATCCTATAATAACATGATCCAGAAGTAATTGGACTAATATCATGCATATCCTTGAAATAGGAAGCATTTGTATATTTCTCCATTGACTTATTATGGGGAGGTTACGAAATTGATCTGACCTTAGGTCTCCGATATCAAAATTCCGAGATCAACGAATTGTAAGTACTGATGCCCTCATGACATCCTGTAAGTTTCAAACTGATCGAAGCAAAACTCTGGCTTTGGCACAACTGCAAACATTTTTGGAGGTGGGGTCACTTGACCTGGTCTGGTGACCTGACCTGAGATGACCCGAGGTTATTTGTTCTCAAAGTGTGCAATTGATGTGCTAAAAGGTGCTTTTTCGCTATCCGAAAAAAAACTGATGGGGGGGGGGGGCGGAAATCAACCCCCTCCCCTGCAGTGCGCGGTTTAATTTCTGGGAGGTGCGTTTATGGAGTCATAACTAAAACTAAGTGCGTGTTAAAGCCTGCAAAGTTGAATATTAAAAAAAAATCAGGGGAAATATCTTGTGAGGATGAGGTATTCCATCTGACAGCACTGACCACAATAGACCATAGGTAACCGGGACGCAGGACGACCATAGGTAACCGGGACACAACCATAGGTAACCGGGACGCAGGACGACCATAGGTAACCGGGACACAACCATAGGTAACCGGGACACAGGACGACTCTGTTCCGCTTTACTAAACAGTGGACAAGCTGCAGCCGTGACTGATCCAGAGCTCTACTGTAATCAGTCCACCTCCAGGCAGAGGCAGTTCCCATCTACGCTTTGCCACCTGAAGCGCTTTTCGCGACAGGTCACCTGCCTTGTTCAAGGCATCACCATTTCACACTACTGAGACTGAGTGCCTTCATCGAACAGTCGCCGTCTCGTCCACTGGCTTCACAAGTTCACATGGCTGTGCAACAATTAACAAACAGCGGTTTTGTCCCGGTCAGAGAAAGTCAATCTGAAGAAGCGAACTGGAGCGGACATAAAACACCGCTCGGCAAGGTCAAACGGGAGCGGACGGCGGAGTGCGGGTTGGCGGACATCGGCTCCCCGTACTCCTGTCTCCTAGACCCCACTGAAGTTCGCACGGATCGCGACGAGTAGAGGCATTGGTGAATGTCTCATGGCGAAAACGTTTGTTACATAAGGGCGTCGAAAAAAACTGACAAAAACTGATTGAAAACAGCAACGAGCGGTCTTCTGCTTTACCTTTGTTTCGCTTTCTCCGCAGAAATTGCCACAATCTTGTCAAGATTTGCAACCAAGTGTCGCAATCTTGTCAAGATATTGCAACTTCTCCCGAAAAACTTCACTGGGTGATCTTATCATGCCTACACTTTACACTTTTCACTTAACTTCTTTGTGTAAGTGTAACGTGCCTCCTACAAAGTGCCAGCACAATAGTCGATACACATACAACATGCAGTTAGTAATGTACAAGTAAATTAGTATTTGATGAAGATAAAGCGAGGTTGCTCACAAAGTAATATTGCACTAGTATAGTCTTAAAATATCGGAAACATCAACTATTTAAAGTAATAATGCAAGCTTAATCCATGGCTAAAATATACTTATCTCTTATTGCTTGCGTACATGAAGATACATGCAATTTTGCCAAATAATATGTGTCTTACCGACATGCCATAAGATGTGTGCCCGCTTCCGCGATACATGACGAAAAACCAGTTGGTTTACCACGGACGTAAATGGCGTAACTGGCGTCCTAAAGTCTGCCGGACCAGAAGACCTTCTGACAGAAGCACTGGTGGCGGCGCGTCCGCACCCTCCCGGCCCAGCCTTCAGAGCACGGAGCGGTCTGTCGCTGGTACCACTCACCACTGCTCTGACGCGGCTTCCACCGCCGCGCCACCACTGCCACCCTGCCGAGCTGTTGTAATAGCACGGAGAGAGGGGAGACAGAGCTCCTGCAGGATGCGAGGAAGGCTTTCGAACACTCAGTTTCTCTAATGTCTGCACGTGATCATTTATTGTTTTAACTTTTATCTGTTTTTGTTTTGTTTTGGTATCAGTCAAAAATTGCAACCCAACCTAATTTGATCATAGAAATGCAAGTATTTCCTTTCATTTGCATTTGGTGCATTTCCTTTCATGTTTAGTGTAAAAATAAGATGAAAATATTTGCATAAGATAAACAAATGTGGTACAATGATGTATTTATGCGAAATTTTCCGGCCACATAGGCGTGTACGATATGCGATTTTGTTTAAAAACGGCGAAACAAGGATTTGCGATTAGCAAAGACGAGAGACAACACCGAGACTTTGGCGTGCAAAATATTAACCACATAAAACATTTGTACAATTAGCAAAGCAAACAAATATTTAGTATTGGACTTTACCTTTACAAAACAAAAGAACGAGTGCTTACGTAATTCGTTACCTTTTGTAAATTGACACAAGTGAAAAGTTACGATGAGATACATACGCTACATCGTTCATTTTGCACCGAGTTTACATGAGTGAAGATGCGGATTTTAGAGCATCGTCAGTTTCGCTGGCTTATATAAACACTATACAGTGTTCACTATACACTAACACTACACTATATATATTTTTTAAGATAGTGTTTTCTGGGGAAACAAGTGTTCGACGATCCATTGAAAGTGACGCAAAGTGAAAATCGAAATAATACTCCACCGCGTAGGAAAATTATATCGAAACATAAATAAAGGAACATTTACAAAGTTACCTCTGGTTATCTATTGAAGAAAACCACTCTCCTCACGCAGTTAGCTTAGTAAAATGTTTTGCTTCACTTCAATTGGATCTCCTTTTGCCGATCCATAATAGACGTCCAATCTTTGATACCTAATCAAAGCATCAATGCTATACTAATACAATATGTAAGAACGTTTAACTTATCAATTACATATTATTTTGTTTCATAAGCAGGATCAGATGTAGAAAGGGTCTAGCTTGTCAATATTTGTTTAATAATTCCAAAAGGTTCAGTCATATGGGTAAGTGTTGGTCGTGGCCACGGTGGATCGTCAGGCGGGCCTGGCAGGTGTAGAGGACAGCACTGAGGACTGACCTGAGAGGACAGAGGACAGCACTGAGGACTGACCTGAGAGGTGTAGAGGACAGCACTGAGGACTGACCTGAGATGTGTAGAGGGCAGCACTGGTGACTGACCTGTCTGAGAGGTACAGAGGACAACACTGAGGACTGACCTGAGAGAAGCAGCGCATACTGCGGCCACAGAGCCGCGTCAGGCGGGCCTGAGAGGTGCAGAGGGCAGCACTGAGCCGGTGCCGGTGCTGGTCGGTGGTGGAGGACGCCTCCAGCTGCTGCTGTAGGCTGTCGAACGTCGCCTGCTCCAGCAGCATGGCGTCCTGAAGCAGCTGAATCAGCTCCAGCAGACCCTAACAGCGCAGAAACAGTGTAATGTGTATACCCTGGTGGATCAGACACAGTGGATCAAACCCTGATAGGGAAGAAACAGTATAGTGTTTATGCCCTGGTGAATCAGATACAGTGGATCAAACCCTGATAGGGAAGAAACAGTGCGATATTCAGACCCTGGCGGGGCACAACCTGTAAGATATTACAAGTCTGAAACGACAAAAGCATTGTCAATTACCTCATATTAATTAAAGTACAAAAAGTAATAAAAGCGATTCAAGCGCAACAGGGAAAGAAGCAACAAATTGACCAGTCATTTGCAGAGAAGAATGAAGGTGACAAATACAGGACTAGAAGCGGCATGAAATAATATCCATTTATGAAAAAGCATATTGGCAAAAAATATTTTAGAGAAACGACGAAAGGGGCTGAACACATAAGTCGCCCAAATGTGGCCACAACCTTAAAAAAGTGCGACCATCATGACAAATGGAATGCAACTCAGTCTTATTTTGGTATGATGAGTAATGGTAGCATGAAAGTGCATAACTGTCTGGCCAGGCCAGGACAGGACAGGTCTTGATCGCGGTGTCGTCTGCAAGCCAATAAAAATTAAGCCAGTAGCAAGGTGAACAATGGCTGTACCTGCTATTATCACCAGCATTTCCTGGTTAGTCATCGCAACGTCGTGAGGGAGGCTTCATGCCTCTTTAAACTTGTATTGACATATATTTTTTGCAATTTGTTTTTTAGTGATACATAATTTCCTTAGGGAGCAGATAATATCTCCTCACTATATAACCAGCATGCATTAAATATAATAAACCATGTACCACGAATAAGGAGCTGTTAACCTGAAAGAAAAACAACCAAATGCTTGTGTATCTACATACATATATAACAGGTAATATCGAACATTAGTACGCGATTTTAGGACGAAATATCTTGAAAAGATGACATAATTTGCAGTGCCAAACAGCACATTAAAATATCGAACAGTGGCATTACATCTAATATCTATGAACTGCAAATCTATGCTAATTTTGTTATGCACGCTTTCGTTCACTACACTCTCATTCACGCCAAATAAGGCAATGTAACATGCTTACAAGATGATGTATCAACACAAAATTAATTAACGTGGATCACTATTCACTAGTCCATTAAAGGAAATAGTTCACCTTCAACATGGGTTTTGAACTGAAATAGCAGTTTGGTAGCCCGTGTTGAAAAATCCTTATCTGGAACTTTTCTTGGCTGAAAAGACTCTCCAGCCGAAGATATTTGACTTTTTGGCGAAGGAATACGGCGCATATATGATGTACCGTACCGTCTGAAAGTGCCAGCACTGCCATGGAGCATGCGCAGACCAATAACGCACACCATAAAATCAATAATTTACAACCTTCTGTCCTGAATTGGCGCGATGTAGGACCATTTTTAAACAGAAAAAAAGAAACTGTATTAAAAAATATAATAAAATCGTGTTCTGAAAAAATTCAGAAGGTGAACTATTTCCTTTAATGTTCAAGTGTAGGCAGCGCGAGTTTAAATTAGGGTAACTGAGCATATAATTCCTCCCCAATCCCAAGGTCAAACTCCCATACCTCATTTACGCAAATCCAGAAAACGTAGAGCCGATTGGCGAACTAAAATGTGTATGTAAGTAGTGTTTACAGTATGCATATACTCTTTGTTCGTCACCCTGACGCGGGAAACCACGTAGTGACTGGTGAGTGTCCGTTTTAATTTGTGATGGCTTTCGATCTTATTTTAGGGCATTCTTGCTTAAGCACCAAATAACTCATAATCCAGCATAGGCGTACACAGGGGGGGGGGGCAAACGGGGCAATTTCCCCCTCCCCCCTGAAGGTCTGTACGTGGCCGCTTCGGTCGATTTTTTTTAAAGAGAAAAATGGTGAAAATATGCCCTTTTAAAATTATAGTGGGACAAATCCGGTGACTTTTTTTTTGGTGGGAGTACTTTATGTCCCCTGAGCAAAAATGGTTCCCTCCTGGAGCGAATCCTGGGTACGCTACTGTAATCAAGATATATGTATATGTTCTGCCGGCACCAATGCATCTCTGATCAAAGCAGTACTTATAGCCCAATTGAAATTCCGCGGGGTTGTGCAAGAAAAGGATCAGGCACGCCATGTATTAAAGTTTAAACCAACGTTTGCTAATAAAGACGCCCCCACGCTTTTCGTGTAAGACGCCCCATGGGGCGTCTTGTCTGACAAGGTGACTTCTTGCCCTATTGATATTTTATCAATTTCCTATCTTAATCCCAAGCGTTACAATATCGTGATGATTGTCAAAATGCTTTTAGCACACAGGCATGATGTAAGTATGGAACTTGATTTTCTTCGCCTGCTTTATAAAGACCAAAATTATTAATGGATCTGTGCAAGAAATGAGATCACATCGTAGAGGCCTGGGTCATTTTTTACATGTCATTTTGCACTCGGCTGACGGCTAAAGAGCAGTGAGTTTGGTGGCAATTTTGCAGACATTTCTTGTGAAAATACCTATTCGCATTTTTGTATTAGTTTATGATGAGGTCACAAACTCGACCTTGCCTTGGGTCACCGATATACAAATCGGATATAGCCGAATTGTTAGGTGCTTATGACCTGATTAAATCATCCCAGATTCAGACCTCTTGGACAAATACTGTGGCCGTGGCACAACCACAACTTTTTGGAGGCAGGTTCACTCCCGTGGCCGAATGACCCATAACCTGGGATGATCCGTGGCGAAAATAAATCACCGAACGTGGACAGTTTGTAGATGGACAGCTGTGCGCCAAAATGGTGGCTCTCCGCTCCACCGATTTCCTGCTCTTCTCGAACAATCTTTGGAGGAGGGTACCCCGCCGATGTGCATTGCGCGTGTTAAATGTTTTTTATGAGATTCTGTGTTCAAATAAGATTAATTGGATTGAACACATTTCTTTGGAGGATTTTCAGAGTTAATTCAACAAATTTAGTTGTGTCACCCGTAAAGACCAACGAAATACGTCCATTTCAGTCGCATGCTTCGGTTTTATCACGTTGCCTTGACTGGGTTGAAGCTCCTCCCGCCCGGGGCAACGTGGCAATACCTAAGAGGCGTTCTGCCCACTACCGTACACAATATGCCCCTTTTTACCCCTTTTGACATTGTTCGGAAAATTCGTGTCTGTACTTGTCGCTGCGGCGGTGACCGGTGGATGTGACGTCATAGACGATCTGTCACGTGACCAGCGTGGCCTCGACCAATCGCGTGCGCTTCCGAGCGCAGGTGCTGGCCTCGGGGTGGGTCGTGGCCGGCTCGGTGATTTGCCTCCACCTGAGCCTAGAATGTGCTGACGTCTGATACCTAACGGTGAGTATGTGACTTCCGAACACTATGAATCTTTCCGAATAGTAATTTTGCATAAATGTGAACTACATTTATGTTTCATCCATTGTGTTCCATCCATTGTGTTGTTAATTTAATTTGATCGTTGATATGTTGGAATTGTCGCTGACGTGCCGTTAATTTATATTTGAAATTGGTGTATATGCCTTTTGTCTTAGTTTTATCACCATTTTGCTTCAGCCTTGTCTTTTTTTAGGACGCCAGCTCTTCTAGTTATTGTTGTTGCCCTGGTTCTGTGTTTGTCGCCGCGTGTTTCGGGTTGCCGTGGAGCGAATGAATCGCCAAGACGAAATCGCCGTGTCCCCCTGTTCCGGCCCAGTTTAAACAAACTCGTTTCAGGTGAAACTATCGGAGCACCCAAAGCTGCAAATTTCATGAATTTTGATTTTTTAAGAATATCACCAAGTGATATGATATCCAAAGGCGACGTAAACTTTATGTACCTATTGAGGCAATGTCATCTATACCATTTAACACAAACTAGCGTCGTCGTGCTGGTGATATGCTGTCAGCCATTATTGCAGTCTCTAGTGCTAGTCATTTATCACCAATGCAGTCTCCTATTCTAAATCAACTGTTTGCTTTCATTGACGCTGCTATTATTGGAAAACAGAGAGGCGCCAATATCCCACATATACCCACATTTTTAAGAGCGTCATCACTCAAGAGCTAGAAACGGTTCAACAAATATTCGCACCACATTTCGTAAATCGTCGCACGAAAACTTTATGCCGTGCTTCTCATCGTATGGCTTTGTAAGCAAAAACTCGCATCACAAAAACGGTGAGTAAAAAGCTTTCTGTGCTCATTTTTTCGTGTCAACTTTCGCATGCGCCAAGTTTTGTAAAAAAAAATAGGGTTCAACGCCCCAACCGCTCTTTAGTTAATTACAGCATTCAGGGACAACATGCACATACGTTGGCTGCGGTCGTGGGAGCGAGGTGGCATAAGCACAGGACGTTTCAGACACAAGGTGAAAGCTCAAACCATTTGACTACCCAATATAAATTTATTTGTATCCCAAAGACATCGTATACGTTTTTGTTTGCATTTGCATTTCTTCTCGTCGCATTTCTTCGTATTTCTTCATCATGCAGTTCTACATGTCAATTCTTCGTATGCACGAAAGCTTGTATGCAATTATTTGCTGACCCTCAATGTTCAAAATAGATATTACATTCACTATCGTTGTTTCCTGTATATAATATGGAGTATTTTTTACGCACAGTCAGATTCAACTAACCATAAATGTGCTTACGTAACTCCAACGAACTTTACTGTTGGGATTATATTCACTCCTCTTCGCTAATGCTCTGCGGTTCCTACTTGCTAGCCTTGCGCCGCTTCTGTAGTGACCGTTGCACACAACTAGAAGGCTACGTCTCGGTGGGGCCGAGTTTGTCCATTGTTGAATGCGGGGACCATGCTAGCTACTGCTCAAATCTGGTGTAATACTGCTACCTTGTACTATGCTAATGCAACGCGTATTAACCCTCGCCCTCGCCTGACAGGCCCCCTGAGGTTTTTCTTGAATAACTTTTTACACATGCAGTTTATCTTGCTGATATTTTTGGTAGCTGAGTTTACAACAATTATACGCAGGCTGTACAAATTTAATTGAAATTGGTTGATTAGTTTGGGAGATAATCATGTTTTAATGACGTCATGTTGGTAAAAAAATGAGAAATATTTGAAATGTCGTAGAAAACAGAATTTTAAAGAAAATTGCAAATGCAATTCACCAAAGATACAAAATGGCATTTTCTTTAAAATGGCAATCTCGGCTTTTCAAAAAATTGGGTTTTTGACTCCTAAATAAAATAAAATGATTTTTTAATAAAAATCCCCACAAAATCAACATTTTCAAAGATATTAAAAAACCGGAATATATGTAGGAGAACTGAGTATGGACAATACCTATACCAAATTTCAAAGCAATACCTTCATTTTTGACTGAGTGCCATCACTCAGTCAAAAATGAAGGTATTGCTCTAAGTGTAAGAACCTGATGACGTCATTTTTTAATAACTTTTTTTACTTCTTTTGACAAGATCGAACAAATAATTACTTTTGTTTATTTCTGAGCCAAAACTGGTCTAGGAACATGCCTTTTTATTTACATTTATCAATTTCTAATTTTGAGGTTTTCTGAAGAGCAAAATCGCTGTTCTGGACGTGGTAAATCCGAGGTCATTCACTTGACCTGGAAGGTCACCCGTTGACCTAAAACCTAAAAATCGCATACTGTTAGATTCCTCTCATAACAGGTAACATGCTGGTTCTTACCGCATTGCTCTAAGTTGTTCGGTGTGGAATTTAACAGGGGGCTGTCAGCCCCCCCCGTAGGGCGAAGGTGAAAAAAGCTCCCGTAGGGCGAGGGTTAAATATACCGTTGAGACTCGTTTACAAATAAACGAACCAAGGGACATAACAACATTTACCTACATGTATGACCTAGCGAAACGAAGGGGCTCGAGTTGTTAGGTCCTCTTACTTTCTCCTTATCGAGATATCCAGCCGTCAGGTATAGTGGTTGCAAGCCTGATGACAATTGTAGTGGTTGTGACGACAATAAGTGAATAGACAATGCCCAATATATCCTTTTTTGCAAGTAGAGCTGTCGTTACTAAATTACGCCCGTCAACGGGAGCTGTGTTTTCCTGTGATCCAGGTGGACTTCAGGCTAACGCCTCACTGCGGCTCGAATTGGAACAGCTTCTAGAAATCAATCCCTCTTTAGCTTAAGTCCAGCTTAATAAACACGTGTTTGACCATTAGCGTGGCATTGTGCATGCTTGTATGCACATCTCTCACATTGATAGTGGCGGTGCAGTGCGTGGTTTCCGATTTTTCATATTTTCAACTCTACGAGACTCAAGTTTCAGCTCATCAAAATGTCGAGTCGTGTCGTCTTCGCACGCGGCTAGAGAGCACCGTTAAATGATGATCTAACTCACCGTTTGTTCGCGACAGGCGACTCACGACGTGGTCCACACTCGAGGCAGAAGTTCGCAGCTCAAAAGGCCATAGCTAACGGATGACCGGCATTGTTCCACACACCGTCCAACCCCTTAAGGAGCGAAGATGCCATTTGCATATAAAAGACTGGTTTTAACAGTTTCACAGTCATGAATAAATAACAACGGGGCAACGTTGAAGGGCGGGCGGACGGCGGCGGCGGACAGTCACAACGTGTTTAACTGGGTTAAAAGTGGTTCGTGATACAGCGGAGGGGTGCGTGGCACATGTGTAGGGATACATGGCACGTGTGGAAGGGGTTAATGGCACATGTGTAGGGATACATGGCACGTGTGGAAGGGGTTAATGGCACATGTGGAGGGGTTCATGGCACATGTGTAGGGGTTCACGGCACATGTGTAGGGATACATGGCACGTGTGGAAGGGGTTAATGGCACATGTGGAGGGGTTCATGGCACATGTGTAGGGGTTCACGGCACATGTGTAGGGATACATGGCACGTGTGGAAGGGGTTAATGGCACATGTGGAGGGGTTCACGGCACATGTGGAGGGGTTCACGACACATGTGTAGGGATACATGGCACGTGTGGAAGGGGTTAATGGCACATGTGGAGGGGTTCACGGCACATGTGGAGGGGTTCACGGCACATGTGGAGGGATACATGGCACGCGTGGATGGATTCATGGCGCATGTGAATGAATTCATGGCACAAGCTGTGGGATTTACGACACATGCGAAGGGATTTACGAGGGGACCTGAGGTATTAATTTAGCATGCGGATGGCTTCCCGTTGTTGGCCCTTCTTAAAATACATACAATACACTGGAGTTTCAGTGCGGATCACAAATGTATATATGCAGTAGGTAATGTAGTTTGAACGTCGCATCCGAATGACCCGGGTTTGGAATCTCCAGCTTAATCGCATTTGCTGTCTCATGCGGTCGGCATTTTTGTGCTTCTTCAGGTATTTATTTTGAAAGTCAAATGAGTTGTTGAATAGAGCTTCTTAGATCCTGTTGACAATTGATGGGACTGCATTTCACGGTGGACTTACTCTGGGAGACAGCTGCTGCAGCACATGGTCGAACTGCTGCTCCGTACACCACATGAGATGCTCCTTTCCGTAGTCCGGCAGCTCGTACGTCGAGGAGCTCTGCAAGTGCAAACACCACAGAGTCGTCAGTGGTGATCGTGTATGGGCTGCTCAGTACGTCAGCGAACTTCGAGTCGTCAGTGGTGATCGTGTATGGGCTGCTCAGTAAATCAGCGAACTTCGAGTCGTCAGTGGTGATCTTATGGGCTGCTCAGTAAATCAGCGAACTTCGAGTCGTCCGTGGTGATCTTATGGGCTGCTCAGTACGTCAGCGAACTTAGAGTCGTCCGTGGTGATCTTATGGGCTGCTCAGTAAATCAGCGAACTTCGAGTCGTCAGTGGTGATCGTGTATGGGCTGCTCAGTAAATCAGCGAACTTCGAGTCGTCAGTGGTGATCGTGTATGGGCTGCTCAGTAAATCAGCGAACTTCGAGTCGTCAGTGGTGATCTTATGGGCTGCTCAGTAAATCAGCGAACTTCGAGTCGTCAGTGGTGATCTTATGGGCTGCTCAGTAAATCAGCGAACTTAGAGTCGTCATAACAGCTGGGATAAAATAAAATAAATATCGTGGCAAAACGAGAGTCTTCAGGTTTAAAACGCTGTCTTAGAATGACAACATAGCTAATAGCCGTTTTCACTAAGGATTTTATTCGCCGGGCGATTGGGGCGTTTGGGGCGATTGTGGCGTTTCGGGTATATGGGTCTAGCCAGCCGCCCGGTCACCATGGTGACCGGCCGGCCGGTCGCCTGACGTCACGTTGCGCATGCGCAGAGCCAGCACATACCCAGAGCCAGCATTTCCGTCATCTTACAACTAGCCGCGCCCGCAGACTACGAGACGCAGCTGGGCGGCCCGCGGCCATCTTCTCCGCAAAAATGATCAAAACGAAATTGCTTATTATCATTAATCCTTGCGTTCAAAAGTGAATAAGATTTAAAACATGAATGGACTAATTCATCTAGTTTGCATTGAAATAAGCTATTATTTCTGAACACCATGTCGTTGCAAAATATGACCCATTTACTCGAACCCCGCACTTTCTGGTAATTTGAGCACGATGGAGTCGCACCAAACGCCCGAAAACGCCCCAGCCGTCTGGCATCACCCGAGCTAGTTTAAGATGAAATTAGTAATTTTAATCAAACTATGGTGTTATCATGCAAATGGAATATCCAGAAAAGTGCATTAATTCATAAAGTTTCAGTTGATACAAAACAAAACACTGGGAAAATTCGTGTTCTTACAAGCTACAAGCCCATTTACCCGAAATGCCCCAATCGCAACAATAGCACCAAACTCTCCAAACGCCTCAATCGCCCAGCGAATAAAATCCTTCGTGAAAACAGCTATTATAGGATCATGCCATCCAATAATTCCATACTGCTGCACTGTAGTGCTGGTTTAGCCAGTACGTTTTCATCTGTAGATCGTGACTAAAACGTGCAGTTGTGATTTCTCATGCGTACACCTACCTCGCAGACCGCAGATGTCCACACCTCACTGCCAGGCTATTACCGATAATTTCCGGTTACTTTGCATCCACTTCCGCCGGGGAGGGAGAGAGAAGAGAAAGAGATTACGGGGACAGAGGGAGAGAGAGAAGAGACGTGGGAGGTAGAGAGAAAAACGGCGGGAGAGGGAGAGGAGCGGGGAAGGAGAGAGAAGAAAGGGAAGACTGGGACGGAGGGAGAAAGAAGAGCCACGGGAGGGAGAGAGAAGAACGGCGGGAGAGGGAGAGATAAGAGTGGGGGAAGGAGAGAGAAGAGAGGAAAGACGGCGACGGAGAGAGAAAGAAGAGCGGCGGGGAGGGAGAGAGAAGAGCGGGGGGAAGTAGAGAGAAGAGAGCGAAGACGGCAACGGAGGGAGAGAGACTATCAGTGGAGGAGGGAGAGAGAAGAGCGGCGGGACAGGGAGAGAGAAGAGCGGAGGAAGGAGAGATAATAGAAAGATAAGAGAGGGCACAGAAGGAGAAAGAAGAGCGGCGGGAGGGAGAGAGGACAGAGAAGACGGCGGCGGCGGTGTGGCAGGAGGTATGTGGGGCAGCTCGTCCCGACGCCGGACCGGTCGGTGTCTGCAGTCGGCCAGGTCTGCAGTCAGCCAGGCCTGCCGGCACTGCAGACACTCACTGCAGACGCCCGGCCGGACCGGACCGTTACACAGGAGGGAGGAGAGGCCGGTTCGTTCGGGTCTCTCCGGCCCCTGTCCCTGCACTTTGGGACTCCCCGGTCCAGGGGCCGTACTAGAGTAGTATTGCGGTAAAGCTTAAAGGCATAGTAAGGGTTTATCTAAAAAGTACTGCATGTTGTCAAAGTTTAATCGCAATCCAGATAAACCACTCGAAGCACACCATAGGCTTTTCACGTCAAATTCCGAGACCTAATCTGCATTGTGTACTGTGTGAGCGTGTGTGCGAGCATGTATTCACTGTATGTAGTGATTTTACACACCGTTACCTATAACCTTTTGTGCCTGACGCAGAACTGCAAAAACATGTCCGTGTGTATAGTTCGTGAATCGCGCTTTTTACACAACAAAATAAAAGACTACACTACAATGCAACCAGACTGGCGCAGGGAGCAAGCATAGTTCAGTGGTGAATCCAAGCGAAGATTTGCTGGTCCTGAGTATTTCAGACTCCGGGCCTCACCCTGGGCCTCTCTGCAGCTGAAAACGGGGTTAAAGACTCGAATCACCGGAATCCGGTCCCATTGCTGGCGGTGAGCTGGTAACTTACCGGCTCGGGCAGCCCTCCGTCCGGTCCAGTGTACAGACCGGCCATTGCTGGCGGTGAGCTGGTAACTGGTAACTTACCGGCTCGGGCAGCCCTCCGTCCGGTCCAGTGTACAGACCGGCCATTGCTGGCGGTGAGCTGGTAACTTACCGGCTCGGGCAGCCCTCCGTCCGGTCCAGTGTACAGACCGGCCATTGCTGGCGGTGAGCTGGTAACTGGTAACTTACCGGCTCGGGCAGCCCTCCGTCCGGTCCAGTGTACAGACCGGCCATTGCTGGCGGTGAGCTGGTAACTTACCGGCTCGGGCAGCCCTCCGTCCGGTCCAGTGTACAGACCGGCCATTGCTGGCGGTGAGCTGGTAACTGGTAACTTACCGGCTCGGGCAGCCCTCCGTCCGGTCCAGTGTACAGACCGGCCATTGCTGGCGGTGAGCTGGTAACTTACCGGCTCGGGCAGCCCTCCGTCCGGTCCAGTGTACAGACCGGCCATTGCTGGCGGTGAGCTGGTAACTGGTAACTTACCGGCTCGGGCAGCCCTCCGTCCGGTCCAGTGTACAGACCGGCCATGGCTGGCGGTGAGCTGGTAACTGGTAACTTACCGGCTCGGGCAGCCCTCCGTCCGGTCCAGTGTACAGACCGGCCATTGCTGGCGGTGAGCTGGTAACTTACCGGCTCGGGCAGCCCTCCGTCCGGTCCAGTGTACAGACCGGCCATGGCTGGCGGTGAGCTGGTAACTGGTAACTTACCGGCTCGGGCAGCCCTCCGTCCGGTCCAGTGTACAGACCGGCCATGGCTGGCGGTGAGCTGGTAACTTACCGGCTCGGGCAGCCCTCCGTCCGGTCCAGTGTACAGACCGGCCATGGCTGGCGGTGAGCTGGTAACTTACTGGCTCGGGTAGCCCTCCGTCCGGTCCAGTGTACAGACCGGCCATTGCTGGCTGGTGAGAGTGGTGTGCGGCCGCTGTCACCCCCGACGCTCTCTGGTGACCGAGAGAGGGTCACTGGGGTCGCTCCTAAGTCAAACTGAAGCTGAATCTGCAGTGCTCCTAGGGTCTCTCCTGGAGCAGCAGACCGAGTGTGGCGTTGTTCTTGGATCAGACGATCTAGAGCTGCTCCCCAGGAATCGAATTTCCAGTGCGGTGCTACTCCAGTACGACAGTGCTTCGCTGTGTTTTTCCGGGCCCAGGATTCGGAGGTAGACAGTCCACTGGACAGGGGTCCTCATCCAATCATGCTGGCTATGTCTGGTCTCAGTAGCGGGTGCAATGGACACAGACGTTGGCGCGATGTTGACGCGACGTTGACGCGACGTTGACGCGACTTGACGCGATGTTGAAGTGACGTTGACGTGACGTTGACGCGACGTTGACGCGACGTTGACGCGATGTTGACGCGACGTTGACGTTGTACGCGATCGCACGTTAGCAGCGACGACGTTGCTGACTTCAGAGTTCCAGCTAACCTGGCGATTGTTGTCAATTCACTGAGTGTTCTGGTCCGGGATAAACCCTGCGTATACTCTACACAGCTGCCTATATCCTCACAGCGTCCCTATCCCACCCCGCTCTGCCACTGTAATGTCACCGCTTCACAGGTCCCGTCACCGCACCGTCACCGCATCACCGCTCCGCTGTCACCTCGTCACCGCGTCACCGCTCCGCTGTCACCTAGTCACCGCGTCACCGCTCCGCTGTCACCGCACCATCCCCGCGTCCCCACATCGACCGGCGCCGGGCGGTCAGCCGACCCACTGACTGGCCGGCCGTCCGACCACCCTCCAGCCGCCGGACCAGCTGATCCAATCAGCCACGTGACCTGGCTCCAGCTCCGCCGCCGTCCGCCGACCCAAGTCACGTGACCAGCTCTGCAATGCAGGCGCCCGGCCGGCCCGTTCGTCCGGTTGGTCGGCCGGTCGGGTCGGCGGCGGGGGGAGGGGGGGGGGGGAGACGTCATCTGTCGTCTGCATGAAGACGGTCCGGAGAAACTTACCTGGCAGGGCCGAACCTGCACCGGAAGCATGCCAGACCCGTGTAAGTGGGCTTAACCTGCACCGGAAGCATGCCGGACCCGTGTAAGGGGCCGAACCTGCACCGGAAGCATGACGGGCCCGTGTAAGGGGGCCGAACCTGCACCGGAAGCATGCCGGACCCGTGCAAGGGGGCCGAACCTGCACCGGAAGCATGACGGGCCCGTGTAAGGGGGCCGAACCTGCACCGGAAGCATGCCGGACCCGTGTAAGGGGGCCGAACCTGCACCGGAAGCATGACGGGCCCGTGTAAGGGGGCCGAACCTGCACCGGAAGCATGCCGGACCCGTGTAAGGGGGCCGAACCTGCACCGGAAGCATGACGGGCCCGTGTAAGGGGGCTTAACCTGCACCGGAAGCATGCCGGACCCGTGTAAGGGGGCCGAACCTGCACCGGAAGCATGCCGGACCCGTGTAAGGGGCCGAACCTGCACCGGAAGCATGACGGGCCCGTGTAAGGGGGCTTAACCTGCACCGGAAGCATGACGGGCCCGTGTAAGGGGGCCGAACCTGCACCGGAAGCATGCCGGACCCGTGTAAGGGGCCGAACCTGCACCGGAAGCATGCCGGACCCGTGTAAGGGGGCCGAACCTGCACCGGAAGCATGCCGGACCCGTGTAAGGGGCCGAACCTGCACCGGCAGCATGCCGGACCCGTGTAAGGGGGCCGAACCTGCACCGGAAGCATGCCGGACCCGTGTAAGGGGCCGAACCTGCACCGGAAGCATGCCGGACCCGTGTAAGGGGCCGAACATGCACCGGAAGCATGCCGGACCCGTGTAAGGGGGCCGAACCTGCACCGGAAGCATGCTGGACCCGTGTAAGGGGCCGAACCTGCACCGGAAGCATGCCGGACCCGTGTAAGGGGCCGAACCTGCACCGGAAGCATGCCGGACCCGTGTAAGGGGCCGAACCTGCACCGGAAGCATGCCGGACCCGTGTAAGGGGGCCAAACCTGCACCGGAAGCATGACGGGCCCGTGTAAGGGGGCCGAACCTGCACCGGAAGCATGCCGGGCCCGTGTAAGGGGGCCGAACCTGCACCGGAAGCATGCCGGACCCGTGTAAGGGGGCCGAACCTGCACCGGAAGCATGACGGGCCCGTGTAAGGAAGGAGTCTGTCGGTCGTGACGCGTGCTGCCCGAGTTAGGAAGGCAGCAGCCAGTAGAACCCGCGGCAAAGACAGGAGTATCATAGGCGAATCTGGGGTCAGCACTGTTCGGCCGTGACAGCAGCATCAGCGGAGACTCCATTGCTATACGGCAGATGTCAGCAGATCGGCCATCAGAAACCCATATAGACTGATGTGTATTTGAGTGGCATACTGCAGCGGACTGATATGCAGAGGCTTGCCTGATACGAATGTACGATGTCCATACGACACATGGCGATATGTGCTGATACGTGCTAAAGTAGTAACGGATAGCGCTGGGCTGAGAGACCCAGCCGACACACGACCCAGCGCTGGGATGAGAGACCCAGCCGACACACGACTCAGCGCTGAGACACCCAGCCGACACACGACCCAGCGCTGGGATGAGAGACCCAGCCGACACACGACTCAGCGCTGAGACACCCAGCCGACACACGACCCAGCGCTGGGATGAGAGACCCAGCCGACACACGACTCAGCGCTGGACCGACTTTTTCCGCTTGTGTGCCAATACCAAATACTTCGTCTGCAATACGCCGAGTTCGGCCCGCTGTCGGCAAAAACAGCGAGAAGTGCCGCGTGTCCTGATTTCTATGCGGATCACGGAGGATAGAGTATGCGGATCACGGAGGATAGAGTATGCGGATCACGGAGGATAGAGTATGTGGATCACGGAGGATAGAGTATGCGGATCACGGAGGATAGAGTGCAGGAGAGCATTCACACAGCGCCTGAGGCCAGCTTGATTTGTTTCTGTAACTGAGCGAGTCGCCGAGGCGGAAGCAGAGTCATGCATTCTAAGTCATATGTAGGATGACAAGCTGACATTATTCTAAATAATATTGGCTATATGTATTGGTAGGCTGTCATTATGTCACTAACAACGATGTCACTGACAGCTTCGTTTGTTTTAAGCGAGAGCTTTAAAAACGCCTGAAAGCTTATTGAAAGACGATCAATCATTTGTCAGGATCAACATTGCCAAACCCTGAGGTTATCGAAGTCCACATTTTGTTTTTAAACACGTCTCGCATGGCACTTGTAAGCAAACTCACATTAATATTTATTTGTCTGCGTGATGCCAGTAACTGCTATGTTAAGTCACGCCAGTACAAATGTCATGCTGCTCCTGACTGTTTGATCAGTGACAATCATAGTCATAAACACCGATTTTTTAGATAGGTGCTCGTAAACAAGGAATGGATGACAATACGAACTCAAGTTCATTGCTTACGTATGTAGCTTCAAGTTTCTTGTACGCCTTCAGTCAGGCACGTAGCCAAGGGGGGGGGGGGGGGGGGGGCGGGGGCGACCCCTCCCCCTGGAGGCCAGGAGAGCCCTTTTCAGCGCCCGAGGGCCCTTTTCGGCGCGCGCCCTTTAGGCCCTTTAGGGCCACCAGGGCCCTCTTTGAAAGACCAGAGGGCCCCTTGGACGTTCAAAAGAGCCCTGTGCATGCCAAAGGGGCCCCTGGTCAAATCGAAAAGGCACCTGAGCGGGTCAGAGGGCCCCCTGAACACGTCGAATGGGTCTCTAGCCAGCACAGACGAGCCCCTGGGCAGGTCGAGAGACCCCTGAGCATGTCGGCAGGGCGATAAAGCAGCCAGTGCAGTCTCTTACCAGGCCATAAGGGCCCCTGAGCAGGCTGAATGGTCCTGAACAGACCAGAGGGCCCCTGGGAAGTTAAAAGGGCCCCTGTGCAGGCCAGAGGGGCCCCTTACCAGACCGAAAGGGCCCCTAGGTGGGTCAGAAGGGCCCCTGAACATGACGAATGGGCCCCTAGTCAGGACTGAGGGGCCCCAGGGCAGGTCGAAGGGCCCTCGGAGCATGTCGCAAGGCAACAAAGCAGCCAGAGCAGTCCCTTGTCAGGTCAGAAGAGCCCCTTAGAAGGCTGGAGGGCCCCTGGCGAGACCAGCGGGCTCCTGGCAAGTTCAAAGGGCTCCTGTGCAGATCGGAGGGGCCCCTGACCAGACCGAAAGGACCCTTGGGCCGGTAAGAAGGGTCCCTGAACATGCCAAATTGGCCCCTAGCCAGCACGGAGGGCCCCAGGGCAGGTCAGAGGGCCCCTTGAGCATGTCGGCAGGGCGACAAAGCAGCCAGTGCAGTCCGACCAGAAGAGTCGCTGGGCAGATCGAAGGGGCTCCCGGTAAGTCAGAGGGACCCCTGACTAGACCGAAAGGGTCCCAGAGCCGGTCGGAAGAGCCCTTGAACATGCCGTATGAGTTCCTAGCCAGACTAGAGGGACCCCTGGGCAGGTCGGAGGGGCCCCTGAGCATGTCGGCAGGGCGACAAAGCAGCCAGTGCAGTCCCTGGCCAGGTCGGAATGGCCTCTAAACAGGCCGAATGGGCCCCTTGACACACAAGAGGAGCTTCTTGGAAGGTCAGAGGAGTCCCTGGTCAGACCGGTAGGGCCAACAGCACGTATATATCCAAGATGAAGATTAAATACAAAGAGGACTTACTCCACAATAAAAATATCAAAAGCGGAGCTTTCGGGTATATTGTAATACCCTTGTCAGAGTGTTGCAATATACCCGAAAGCTCCGATTTTAATTATTCTTGTAGAGTAAGCCCTCTTTGTATTATATATATGGCACCCACTCCACATCATGTCTTTTCGCTTCGCGGATCCCAGATGAGTCTCTGAACAGGTCGGAAGGGCGTTGAAAAGGTCGGAGGGGCCCCTAGACGATCTGAAGGGACCCTGGGCCTTTCAACAGTAAGAATGCCGTTGTCTAGGGAATACAACTTTTAAAAATCGCGCCGCTCGGCGGCGCAATTTAACTACAAATTCAATTATATGCGGGTTAGAAAAAATCGTCCGTTTCTCGGCGCATTTATGTGTTATGCTGTTACTTTCCTTTATAATTGGGCAAAATAGTTCACTTTAGCACCCTTTTTGCCGCACTTTTAAACGCACAATATAACATTTTTAGAGGTCCGCACCATACACAATGTGACGCATTGATGAGAAAGCATATCCAGAGCATAAGACTCAAAATTTTCGCGCCGCTCTGCGGCGCAATTTGTTTAAGAGTTCCAGGTCTTGAGCTTTAAAAATATTCGAAGTTGGAATAGCTGATTCCAAATTGGTGTCGCTGGTTACAAAGTTGATATGACAGTTTGCTAACTCCAGCTCCTAAAAGTTGGTATGGCCCATGCCATACCTGTCATACTGCATTTTTCATCCTTGTAACGTGCCTTTTCAGCCGTTTTTTGTTTGGGGGGAGTCTTTCAACGCTTGCGAAGGGGGCCCTTTCAACGCTCAAGAGGGGGCCCTTTTGAGGTGCCGCCCCCGGACGAAATCCTGGCTACATGCCTGCCTTCAGTTGAAGCTCTTTGCAAGCTATGGATTGTTGTACAGCATTTTAGTAAAGTTGTTGTGTGTTACAATTAATTTGGCCCGTTGGGAGGCGCAGAAGGACGCCATTCCCTCTAAACCGACTTGCAACCAAACAACGGAGCAAGGAGAAAAGGAACTCCTTTTAAAATTTAATGCAACGATATCCATATACATGCTCTGGTATGTGATCGTTTGTATTGCATTGAAATCCAACCCTTTAAGCTTGAAAGAATGCATAAATGCGGTGTCCCTTGATGGCCGACGCATCTACAATGTTGGCTCAGCTGGGGGTAGAAAGTGCTTGACTAGATATTGTCGGAACAAGTGTTTATTTTAGCTACAAAATCGATATTTTGCAGTTTAATATGCAATGAGTTGAGACTTTTATGCAAGTTTGTTTTACATGAGCTTTGTTGCGTAGGTAAGTATCAAGTCAATGCAAAATTGCATCCTATATTGACATGCCTACATTACGCAATTCTACTACATGCCAAGGCTTGGTCCTTCCTGTATAAGAACTACGAAGGGTGTTGCGAAATATGCGGCATTCTTTTTAAGCACGATCACTGATTCATAATATGGTGTGGCAAAACAAAAAGATTTCCTCATCTGAATATGCGAAGCAAATACTTAAATCTGGGTAAACTTTCATTGAGAATCATTCATTTTGGCGAGGAAAATGATTACAGTTTTCCGATAAGAACACAATATGTCATCAGCTGTTGACCGCCAGGAGAAAGGTCATTTCCTTGTATTTGTCTGGTATTATGTTGTTCGCGGTTCTAGCTTTCCTTATGGCGTATGGTATATGACTTTATGAAAAGGGGAGGTATAGTTAACCTGCCCTGTGTCTTATTCATGGTTTCTTGAGCGCCCCTTGCTGATCAAGGATATTGCAATTTGCATTCCGCAAACTTCGATCTGATTTAGTCCAACACGATCGATTTTATGAGTCTGCCTTGTTTCGCTGAGTTGCTGAACATATCCAGCAGTCATCACATAGTCATCCATAGTCATCACATAGTCATCCATAGTCATCACATCGGATCGCAATGCGCCATAGCAGACCGGATACACGAGTCGGTCCGAACGGGCTGGGCTGCGTACCCCGGCCGTGCCAGAGCCGGGCTACAGAAGCGCCACCTGGCTACCAGCTATGGACAACAGCGCCACCTATCGGCGGCGCGAACGTTAGGCGTGAACGAAGGTTATCCCGCGCACTGCAGGGGGTTCATTTCCGCCCCCTCGGATTTTTCTCAGATACCAACAAAACTGCGGCGCACAACGCCGCCGGGTTTTGGTACACCTGTTAGGACATCAATTGTGTACACTTTGCACACACAAATTACCTCGGGTCATCTCAGGTCAGGTCACCAGACCAGGTCAAGTGACCCCACCTCCAAAAACGTTTGCAGTTGTGCCAAAGAAAGAGTTTCTCGCCGATAAGTTTGAAACTTACAGGGTGTCATGAGGGCATAAGTACTTACAATTCGTTTATCTCGGAATTTTGATATCGGTGACCTAAGGTCAGGTCAATTTCGTGACCTCCCCATAATAAGTAAATGGGGAAATATTAAAATGCTTCCTTTTTCAAGGATATGCATGATATTAGTCCAATTACTTCTGGATCATGTTATTATAGGTTGTTCTTGATGATCCAAGTGTAAGTTTTGTTCAGTGACCCCTATGGGGCCATTTGAGGTCGTCAGAGTTCACCATCAATCACTTATTTGTCAATAACTCGCGACATAATAAAGATAGAGAAGTAAAACCGACAGAAATGTGTTTCTCTCGTCAAGACACGTCTCCCTATATGCAACATGACTTACTTGGGTCTTGACCTCAGGTCAAGGTCACGTGACATGTGGTCAAATGTTTAAGTTGACCGAAAAAGGTCACCATGTGTATCATTCGAAGCGCCTTGACAAGACAAATACAATGGCGTAAACAGTTTTTCGTTCGCTTTATTAGGTAAAAGTTATTAGCGAAAAACGGTTTTGCAAAAAAACAGCATTTGTCCCCTTTTTTACCTCTGGAGTCTCAAATATTGACCCCCAGATCAAATTTGAGGATATATTGTCGATTTTGAATTTAAATGGCTGGCGATCGCTTTTTCCTGTTTGTTTCTAGCTAGCATAGTTCCCGAGATATATGGGAATTTCTGGAGCGAAATCCTAAAACTAGAAAAACTGGAAATTTGTCACAAATATGACAACCCCCTGCAGTTCGTGTTCGGCGCATACCCACTGCACTCCGCAGTGCGCGGGCTAAGTTTTCACTTCCTAAAAATAGATCCAATTTTCGCATCACAGACCTCTCCAATGATGATATGCTTACGATATAGATATAATACTGCTATAAAATAAGTTACACTGTTTAAAATATGAAAATTATCACATCCCAGTTTATTAGAATGCAAAAGTGTTTTTATTGGTTACAACAAGCGTTAACAATAACTTTAAAGAATTAAGAAAAAACTTGCAAAACCTGTTACGGTTTCGAACATCCACAATGACATGCTAAACAATTTTATTCATTGTATTTTGTATTCCAAATTAAATGCGAAGTTACCCCCACAGCTCAGTCAGAGTCAGAGAAGTGTGCTACAAACCTCACTCGGTCTGTTATGCGATGCGAAGTTACCCCTACATCTCAGTCAGAGTCAGAGAAGTGTGCTACAAACCTCACTCGGTCTCTTATGCGATGCGAAGTTACCCCTACATCTCAGTCAGAGTCAGAGAAGTGTGCTACAAACCTCACTCGGTCTGTTATGCGATGCGAAGTTACCCCTACATCTCAGTCAGAGTCAGAGAAGTGTGCTACAAACCTCACTCGGTCTGTTATGCGATGCGAAGTTACCCCTACATCTCAGTCAGAGTCAGAGAAGTGTGCTACAAACCTCACTCGGTCTGTTATGCGATGCGAAGTTACCTCCACAGCTCAGTCAGAGTCAGAGAAGTGTGCTACAAACCTCACTCGGTCTGTTATGCGATGCGAAGTTACCCCTACATCTCAGTCAGAGTCAGATAAGTGTGCTACAAACCTCACTCGGTCTGTTATGCGATGCGAAGTTACCTCCACAGCTCAGTCAGAGTCAGAGAAGTGTGCTACAAACCTCACTCGGTCTGTTATGCGATGCGAAGTTACCCCCACAGCTCAGTCAGAGTCAGATAAGTGTGCTACAAACCTCACTCGGTCTGTTATGCGATGCGAAGTTACCTCCACAGTTCAGTCGGAGTCAGAGAAGTGTGCTACAAACCTCACTCGGTCTGTTACGCTGGGTAACAGTCGCTTCGGCGAATTTGTCCCCCTGAGTGGGATGACCTGCGGCAGGTGGCAGCGGTCGCGTTCAAGGTCAGGTGACGCCAGAGGGCTGGGTGGACCATGTCCACAGTGTCCAGGTATGTTTGGGCATATACAACTTTTGCTTCTCAATTTAGGTGATAACCAGGGATTGCGCGACCGGCTGGTGGGCTGAGAGACCGTTCAACAAGCTTCGAATAGCGTGACACATGATCTCGGAAGTCCATCAAATCGAAATTTGGTGCCGATTCCTAGCAGCAAGCAGAACCATCGTCGGAGGAAGGAACATCGGTGGACGGCCATCGCCGGTAAGTGTTTACCTCGCCCTGGTTACCACGTGTTACCTCGCCGTGGTTACCTCGCCGGTAAGTGTTTACCTCGCCCTGGTTACCACGTGTTACCTCGTCGTCGAGGTTACCTCGCCGGTAAGTGTTTACCTCGCCCTGGTTACCACGTGTTACCTCGCCGAGGTTACCTCGCCGGTAAGTGTTTACCTCGCCCTGGTTACCACGTGTTACCTCGCCGAGGTTACCTCGCCGGTAAGTGTTTACCTCGCCCTGGTTACCATGTGTTACCTCGCCGTGGTTACCTCGCCATGGTTACCAAGGCGAGGCAACCACACGGAGGTAACCCCTGACCGAAGCCGTCTAATTGTACATGACCATCGGAGCGTTGTAATAGGCCCGGGGCGGTGGCGGCGCGCGTTCACTGGCTGATGACCACGTCCGACACGACTACGGTGCGCCCTGACGGCAGACGCGGCCCGTCACCGCCTCAGGGCTCGACGGAGGTCAGCCGGGGTCAGCCGGGGTCAGCGGGCGGCTCTCCCACGGATCAGCTCGGTCCAGACACGCGCTGATACCGGTACAGTGCCCGTGGGAGAGAGGCACAGCGGGTTCCGAGCGTTTTTATGCGCATCACCCGCTCCCTGATGTGGTTCTGGTTACGTGGGTGTTGGTAGACATGTTTCAGGATGTGTCGAGAGAGTGTGTATTTGTCGGTCTCGCGTGCGAACGGCTAATTTTAAAGTATGAGATGACATTAACGGTCTACCCGTGATCACTAGTAAAAAGAACCGGACAGGAGAGGACAAAATATATGGTCAAGACATCTACGTAATTCGTGTACTTAGGCAGGTATATATATATATATATATATATATATATATATATATATATATATATATATATATATATATATATATATATATATAATTTTGAGCGCATTGTTGTTTGTCATGCAAAGTATTACATTCATTTAGGTTTATGAGATACCTTTTAACTTAAACAGAATCTTAAGTTGGCATGCATGAACGTTAAAGTTGCGAAATCGATTGTCTTATTGCTGAGCGGGCGTGAAGCGCACGCAACGTCTTCCGTCAACTACGGGGGAAAATATACATATGAGCGGCCCGACCCGACCGTAACCATGGTTTTCAGAGGCTTATTTCATTGCAACTACTCTGTCGATGTGCATGGAAATTGGCGTACAAAACATTCAGGTCATAGAAGGATCGCATTTAAGTTTTTTACATTGCATTGTCGGGTTTAAGAGCAGCTCGCGCCGACATACAACACTGTTTCTCTTTGAAGCCCACTGGCGAAGCCCACACATTCCACTTATTCCCGTCGTGGCCTCAACCCCTGGAGTTCAGATACTGATGAAAGCTCACTGATGCCCCAGACCTCAGCTGTAATAATGTACATACTCCAGCTGCATATGTTCTGGTATGTTCTAGGGTCCAGCACATATGAAGTTAACCTTCCAAACCTGCATTAAAGCCGAAGGATCGGACAGCAGCGAACCTGACCGTCAACGGGAGTCGGAACCCGACCTGTTGACGTTATGACAACAACGGGACCCGACCTGTTAACGCCATGATGGGAATATGTCGGGTCCGTTAAAACATCGTCCGTTAATTGGATGATGTTTGTAGGCTTTGATATTAATGAAAGGACACTGTGTCGCATTGCAGTTCTTGTACTACTAGACTGTGTGCTAAAACAATATCTGGTGATATTGCCTTTGCCTTGTTTTGTTTTGTATACGCTATTGAGGTCTCCAACGTTTGGTGTTACTATTGTGTGTGCTACTGCAGTCTCCAGGCCGTGGTGTTAATGTTGTGTGCGCTACTGCAGTCTTCAGGCCGTGGTGTTAGTGTTGTGTGCGCTACTGCAGTCTCCAGGCCGTGGTGTTAGGGTTTTGTGTGCTACTGCAGTCTCCAGTACGTGGTGTTAGTCTTGTGTGATCTACTGCAGTCTCCAGCCCGTGGTGCTACTGCTGTGTAAGTTACTGCAGTCTCCAGGCCGTGGTGTTAGTGTTGTGTGAGTTACTGCAGTCTCCAGCCCGTGGTGCTACTGCTGTGTGCGCTACTGCAGTCTCCAGTCCGGTGGCGTTAGTGTTGTGTGCGCTACTGCAAACTCCAACAATAATTGGTGTTAAGCCCAGGCTACACTATGCGTGATTTCCCGACCACGCGCGTGTTCTGCATAAATGCGGTATCGGAGACAAGTTCACCTAAATTGAAAACACATTGGTTGCGCTATACTAGCACAACACGCAAATCCCGCATGGAACACCACGCAAACACGCAGAATACGCGGAACTACGTCACGCAGATCCTGCAATAAAGTTCAGAATGCTGAACTTCTTTGCGTGTTTTGCGTGATGCGTGATGCGTGGTAACCATTGAGTTTCTATCATTTTGCTTGATTTCGCGTATTGTAGTGTATAGTAGACCTAACATGGATTAATTTGTGCTGAGTATCGTGGCGGAAGATGAATGAAGAAGTGTGGGAGCAAATTGTGAGTGTTGAAACTTGTGTTGAAGCTGGTATATATTTATGCAGTGTTTTTTTTTAAATCATGCAGCATGCAGTAATAGCACATTATTAACAAATGTAAGTCCCTTAACAGTAAGTTTCTTGTTTAGATGTATATGCAATTATACATTTATTGATAACGGTCCTGTTGCCATGACAACTTCGTGAACAAACAACACAATTCATCTATTTTCCTTGCGTGATTTGCATGATCGCGCAGATCCCGGACGTCACGCAAGTCTCACAAACACGAAGAAGACGTGCGGGATTTGCAGGACAATCACGCATAGTATATCCTGGCCTTTACTGCTGTATACACTACTGCAGTCTCCACGCCGTGTGCTATTGTTGTGTGCGCTACTGTTGTGTCTCCAGTCCCGTGACGTTAGTGTTGTGTGCGCTACTGCAGTCTCCAACAATTGGTGTTGCTGCTGTATACACTACTGCAGTCTCCACGCCGTGTGCTATTGTTGTGTGCGCTACTGTTGTGTCTCCAGTCCCGTGACGTTAGTGTTGTGTGCGCTACTGCAGTCTCCAACAATTGGTGTTGCTGCTGTATACACTACTGCAGTCTCCACGCCGTGTGCTATTGTTGTGTGCGCTATTGTTGTGTCTCCAGTCCCGTGACGTTAGTGTTGTGTGCGCTACTGCAGTCTCCAACAATTGGTGTTGCTGCTGTATACACTACTGCAGTCTCCACGGTGTGGTAGTATTGTGTAAGCTACTGCAGTCTCCGGAGTTTGATGATACCGTTGTGAGTTACTACGGTCCCCAGCTCGTGGTTTATTTTGTACAAACCTTCCCTCGTCAGTTCTTACTGCGCAAAAATCAATTAAATAATCGACCACGTGTCGTTGATCAGACCAAACCAAGTTTCCGAAAATGAATACAAATAATGCATTACATGTAAAACTTCTGCCATGCAGACACAGGAAATTAAGGCAGCCTTACGGCATGGCGTGCGCATTGCAACAGAGCGACATGAATTGCAAGCAATACATTCGGTAAACAATTTGCCCTGCCCTTTTTTAATTCAAAGTAAGGCTGTTAAGTGTCATTTGCATTGGGAGCGAATACTTTAGAGTCATCCGCTTGGTTCCGGACCCAATAACGGCGTTTTACTGGTGAATAATTTGAATCCATTTTGCGCTAAAAAAAATGATGTCCTAATAGCCATCAATGCCGTTAAGATATAAATATAATTCATAGAAATTCATGATATCAACAAACTTTTATTCTAAATCCGCAATTTCTTTGAAAATCACAAAGATATGACGAAGATGCATTCGGGCAAATTACGTCTGACAATACGAGTTTTTCCACTCATTTACCACGGACAACGGTAATATTGATATGACCACTCAATTTTATGAGCATGGTTCAGTGTTATGGTTATGGACATTTGAAGACAGAACAACAATATAAGACGTCAATTTGGTCATTTCCCCAGCAAATCACCGACTCCAACATACCCTAATAAGAAAGTACCAGGCGTACCTGGCTGGCTGAAGGTGTTCAAGTTATCGAAGACGACAGTTCTATGGCCGTCGTATACGGCAATGGCCTGCTTTTTACGCATCGGTGTTGTCACGACAATCGTCAGAATTCGTAAACGGTGTAACTGCCCTGGTACAGCTTTTCATAACCACCCTCTCATGCCCACGTGTCATTGTCATCGTCATGGAGCTATGCGCTGGAATGACTCCATTCAACGCTCCACCCAAGGCGAAGTGCCTCCTACAACTTACTTTGAATAACCATAGAAGACACGTGGAACGCAGTATAATACATACTGCGATCAACTTTGTTCTACACACGGAACAGAGAGCGTCAGTACCGGGCTTACCCTACATAAACTTGGCTATCACGGCGCTCGAAAAGAAGGAATCCATTGAATATCGAGCAATAACGTGTTCAATTTATCAAGAATACATACATATAATATACATAAGTAGACACGAGTGCGTCTACACTGTGTCGCTTCTATTCCAATTTCCAACAGTCAAACCACGGACCGTGACTGAGGCTAGCTTCCTGTCCCACCTTATCACAAGACATAATAAGACAAATCCAACATTTGTTGGTCACAAATCTCATGAGCGTTGAATTGCTCATACTTGATCTCGGGCGGACAACCCTATCCGGAAGTTCTAATACCGTGGTGTGATAATGCTATTGGACAATGGATGTTTGGGTATTTAGTTATTGAATGATTGGTGATGAGTTGCGCATTGTGTTATCTCGCATCCTGCACCAGAGTTGATCCCTGTTTTTACACTGAAGAAATACCAGTAAAATAGTTGATAAGCCTGCCTGAAATAAGTTAGGATAGGACTCACCTGAGGCAGAGCTGATAGTGTCGAGATCTCTGAACGTTCACTGAGCAGCTCCTTCTGGCGAGTTTGCCTCTGAAGTTTCCCCTGATATCTCTCTCGGAGCCTTTCCTGGAGTGGCACCTGTATCCTCTTATACAAGGTTCCATGTTGCTTACGTAGCTCGTTCTCTTGTCTTTCTTGCTGGATTATAATGCGATGCTTATTTCGGCACTGTCGTTTGACTGGATACTGGCGATGGATGTGCCACTCTGAATGATCATCGTCTACAGAGGTCTCAGGTTCCGTACACCTCTGGAATACAGCTGCCGACTCTCTCTCATCCGAACCAGGTTCAGTTCTAAGCCAGTCGTTTGGAGATGTGGTTGGTGAACTGCTGTCCCAAGAGTCCCAAGAGTCCTCCGCTTCCAGTCCAGTTTGAGCCGAAGATGTCACTGTGTTCGCATATCTGGTGTTTTCCAGTCTTGTCCAAGCTTTTGACGCCGACGTCGTCATGTTGACCTCGGTGAACATTCCTGTACAGGTCTGTTTCTGGAATGATACCTGTCCCTTGCTATCCTCTTCAGTCGCCCAAGACTGCAACTCAGCTGGAGCCGCCGAGCTGGAGACGGATGCGGCTGTGTGATCCCGCGCCCCGCCCCGAGATCGACACGGCGAGCTGCTGCCCGCCCTCGGCAGTACTGTCACCCGCTTGGCGTCAGCAGCCAGACACCAGGTCGGGGTGATCAGACAGCTGGCACTGCGACGCAGCTGGCGGCTGTCGCGGCCGCTGCTGCCACCCACGCCAGCTGCAGCCGACTGCTGCAGCTGTTGCTGCAGCTGTTGCTGCAGCTTCTGCTGCTGGCTGGCCGCTGCGTCGAAGCCATCACAAAACACAGCGGTTTGACCTCCGAGAGCGACGGTGGTCGAGCGACGCCGCGGGTGCGGGCTCAGACTGCGGGATCTTCTCTGAACGGACTGCCGAGCGGGCCATTCCCAGCTGTCTGAGCCACTCCGTGCACCATCTGTGGATGGCTGGCTGGACGAGTCGTCTGCCGTGTCGTCTGCCGTGTCGTCTGGACTGGCTCGGCAGCTGTCTGTTGGATGTAACTGGCGTTGCCTCGGAGTGGCGGCAGCGGAGCGGTGGGTCGGGACGGGTCCAGTGGTATGACGCCGCCCCAGCCGTCGCCCCGTCCGGCCTCCGCGGGGTAGTGACACACTCAGACGTGTCACTCCCGTGTCTTCAGCGATGACACTCGGCTGCCGACTGAGTGTCCTCCCTCGGCCTGACATCCCGGCCGTGTCAGAAGTGTCACCTTCCTCCACCGACACCGACTCCGACGCCGCCTTCACAGTCTCCTGGCACTCGAACTCCTCACTATCTCGTGACCCGACCGAACTCCCATCACTGCCGTGTGACTTTCCCACAGGTCGACCCCGGATATGACTACCTTCCGGGCACATCCCTCCCGCCAACATATCGGGAGCGCGTGGGACGGACGGCCAACGAACACCCCGTGGCGTGCAGTCCGCGGACACGGGCTTCAGTTCGTGTCGAAGCCGAGTTTTCTCCCGTAATGAGCTCCCGGCAGCGGAGGATGACCGTGTTCTGCGTGGTTTATGCCGTGGGCGTTCACTTTCGCCGCGTGTCAACGCCGACTCCCAGGCGCGGCACGGCCTGGGGTCAGCGGTGTCAGGCACGTGCCGCCTACGGGCGAACAGGCCCGCGTCCTCCCGGCGACTGATCTGCACCAGAACGGGCCGGCTCCGCCGCTTCTGACGGTCAGACGGGTCGGGACTAATCGAGCAGACGACGTGCCGGGGTGGAGTGACCTCAGGCGGTGCCGTGACCGGGGAGGGGCTCGCTCTGACCTCCGTCGCCCATCTATCAACACTCGGTGGCCGAACACGGGAGCTTTTTAGACGAGCTTCCAGAGCGCTGAGGATGTCGCGGCGTCGCAGCGGCGCCGGCTCATCCCTCTCATCCCAGTCGGATCCTTCGCCTCCAGCCGCGGCCCCGGACCCGAGGCAGCAGCAGGCGCGGGGCGCGCCTCCCGCCACCGCAGCTCGGGTCTTCATCGCGCGCGACGGATGCGAACGGATGTCAGCCGTGGTGGCCCGCTGAGTGTGAGATGTGAGACGCTGAGTGTGAGATGTAGTGTTACATCGTCCGTCAACGTATTGCGAGAGCGACAGCCACTTGAGCATGACCGCTGGACCGGGTAGCGGAGAGCGGAGAGCGGAGAGCGGAGAGCGGAGAGCGGAGAGCGGAGAGCGGAGAGCGGAGAGCGGAGAGCGGAGAGCGGAGAGCGGAGAGCGGAGAGCGGAGAGCGGAGAGCAGAGAGCAGAGAGCAGAGAGCAAGAGCGGAGAGCAGAGAGCAGAGAGCAGAGAGCAGAGAGCGGAGAGCGGAGAGCGGAGAGCGGAGAGCGGAGAGCGGAGAGCGGAGAGCGGAGAGCGGAGAGCGGAGAGAGCGGAGAGCGGAGAGCGGAGAGCGGAGAGCGGAGAGCGGAGAGCGAGAGCGGAGAGCGGAGAGCGGAGAGCGGAGAGCGGAGAGCGGAGAGCGGAGAGCAGAGAGCAGAGAGCAGAGAGCAGAGAGCAGAGAGCAGAGAGCAGAGAGCAGAGAGCAGAGAGCAGAGAGCAGAGAGCAGAGAGCAGAGAGCAGAGAGCAGAGAGCAGAGAGCAGAGAGCAGAGAGCAGAGAGCAGAGAGCAGAGAGAGCGAGAGAGCAGAGAGCAGAGAGCAGGAGAGCGGAGAGCGGAGAGCGGAGAGCGGAGAGCGAGAGAGCAGGAGAGCAGAGAGCAGAGAGCGGAGAGCGGAGAGCGGAGAGCGGAGAGCGGAGAGCAGGAGAGCGGAGAGCGGAGAGCGGAGAGCGGAGAGCGAGGAGAGCGGAGAGCGGAGAGCGGAGAGCGGAGAGCGGAGAGCGGAGAGCGGAGAGCGGAGAGCGGAGAGCGGAGAGCGGAGAGCGGAGAGCGGAGAGCGGAGAGCGGAGAGCGGAGAGCGGAGAGCGGAGAGCGGAGAGCGGAGAGCGGAGAGCGGAGAGCGGAGAGCGGAGAGCGGAGAGCGGAGAGCGGAGAGCGGAGAGCGGAGAGCGGAGAGCGGAGAGCGGAGAGCGGAGAGCGGAGAGCGGAGAGCGGAGAGCGGAGAGCGGAGAGCGGAGAGCGGAGAGCGGAGAGCGGAGAGCGGAGAGCGGAGAGCGGAGAGCGGAGAGCGGAGAGCGGAGAGCGGAGAGCGGAGAGCGGAGAGCGGAGAGCGGAGAGCGGAGAGCGGAGAGCGGAGAGCGGAGAGCGGAGAGCGGAGAGCGGAGAGCGGAGAGCGGAGAGCGGAGAGCGGAGAGCGGAGAGCGGAGAGCGGAGAGCGGAGAGCGGAGAGCGGAGAGCGGAGAGCGGAGAGCGGAGAGCGGAGAGCGGAGAGCGGAGAGCGGAGAGCGGAGAGCGGAGAGCGGAGAGCGGAGAGCGGAGAGCGGAGAGCGGAGAGCGGAGAGCGGAGAGCGGAGAGCGGAGAGCGGAGAGCGGAGAGCGGAGAGCGGAGAGCGGAGAGCGGAGAGCGGAGAGCGGAGAGCGGAGAGCGGAGAGCGGAGAGCGGAGAGCGGAGAGCGGAGAGCGGAGAGCGGGAGAGCGGAGAGCGGAGAGGAGAGCGGAGAGCGGAGAGCGGAGAGCGGAGAGCGGAGAGCGGAGAGCGGAGAGCGGAGAGCGGAGAGCGGAGAGCGGAGAGCGGAGAGCGGAGAGCGGAGAGCGGAGAGCGGAGAGCGGAGAGCGGAGAGCGGAGAGCGGAGAGCGGAGAGCGGAGAGCGGAGAGCGGAGAGCGGAGAGCGGAGAGCGGAGAGCGGAGAGCGGAGAGCGGAGAGCGGAGAGCGGAGAGCGAGAGCGGAGAGCGGAGAGCGGAGAGCGGAGAGCGGAGAGCGGAGAGCGGAGAGCGGAGAGCGGAGAGCGGAGAGCGGAGAGCGGAGAGCGGAGAGCGGAGAGCGGAGAGCGGAGAGCGGAGAGCGGAGAGCGGAGAGCGGAGAGCGGAGAGCGGAGAGCGGAGAGCGGAGAGCGGAGAGCGGAGAGCGGAGAGCGGAGAGCGGAGAGCGGAGAGCGGAGAGCGGAGAGCGGAGAGCGGAGAGCGGAGAGCGGAGAGCGGAGAGCGGAGAGCGGAGAGCGGAGAGCGGAGAGCGGAGAGCGGAGAGCGGAGAGCGGAGAGCGGAGAGCGGAGAGCGGAAAGCGGAAAGCGGAAAGCGGAAACAGCAGATCAGATCAGATCAGATCAGATTTGCAACACATCCACGACTGGGTGGCAGAGAGCAGAGGGAGATCAGACGGTAGAGTGGAGAGTGGAGAGAAGAGACCAGAGATCGGAGAACAGAAAGCAGAGAGCAGAGGGAGGGAAAGTGAGGAGATCGGAGAGCGGAGAGCAGAGACCAGAGATCGGAGAACAGAAAGCAGAGAGCAAAGGGAGGGAAAGAGAGGAGATCGGAGAGCGGAGAGCAGATGGAAGATCAGACAGCGGAGAACAGAGAACAAAGAATGGAGAGCAGAGACTGAAGAACAGAGAGCTACACTGCGCCCCGATACCCGCCGCGTGCCGGTCGGTCGCTTCCACCTTCCATCGGCCACTCCTCCGGCGCCGCTGGCGGCACTAATTGACCCGACACGAGCGCGGCTGACCCGCGCACAGCCAACCCTTTCACTGCCGATCACGACCCAGCTGCAGCGTCCGGCCGACGCGTGCCCTGACCGCTCCGCCGTCCTCTGCCGTCCGCCGTCCGCCGTCCTCTGCCACCCGCTGCGGTTTACCCGCCCGTACGCCCGACCTCAGGAGGCGGTGCTGTGGCTAGGGAGGGGCTCGCTCTGACCGAGACGCCGAGTCGAGCGGCACGGGCGTCCGTGGCTGGCACACGGCACGGTCCGCACGTGTCCCCGGCACGTGATGGTACGCACTGAGCACGTGCGGTGACGGTGAGTGGTGACCAGGAGCTGTGATGAACAGCAGCGTCCCGGTCGTGTGTATGCAGGTATGTGTGATGCTGGTTGTTCTATCGCAGATGGCCTTCGGTGGTTCACAGTGTGGCGATGCTCTGTGGACAAAGAAAGAGGATTGGTTAATGGATAGTTGCTGACAAATCGCAATACACGTGACCGCCATATAGTTGGCATATCATCAGGATCATCAGGATGGATGATAAGATGAATGATAGGATGATTGAATGGATGACAAATGTTTGTTTGTTCTTCCGTGAACTTGATATAAAGGAGAACGTTATAAGAGCGAGTCATTGCACTTTCTGATATATAGTTCAAGATAAACACGTAGCTATATGGAAAAGCATCCACATAACGCTAACTTGTTCTACATAATTCGACGCATTACCAGGGGCGGATCTAGCCGTGTTTTTCCCTTTGGGGGGAGTGAGGGGGGAGCAAATCCAGTGGCGTATTTCCAAAAAGTTGTTGAGCGGGGGGAGGGGGTCGGCTGAAATGACGAAAAAATTAACCCCATTTTTATGCGTGTATTTTAAGCCTTCGCAGCATTTTTAATGTGGTTTTCATGTTATAGTAGGTACTTGTTATTTAGCGCCACCAAGCGGCGCGAAATTTTACGGATTTGCCTGATAAAACCCAGAAATATGGGTAAGAGGATACAAATACCTTGTAGAGGATAAGAGGCTAAAAATGTGATTCCTTCAATTCACCGTTACAACGAACCGAAGACGATGACGATGGCTTCGTTATGACGATGGCCACTGATGTGACGCCGCGAAGCGGCGTGAACAGTTTAATTTTTGGTCGTGGAAAACTAAAGTTTAATATTGGAACCATCCCGTGAGTGGAGCATGTCTCAGGTATCCCCTATTCCTGGTTGCTCATCTCGGTATGATGCAAAATACTGAAATTAAGGTAGTTTTTCATATACATATTCCTCGGATAATAAATCATGAAGACCGGAACAGTCAGCGCTCAATAGTACATATGATAATAATAACTATATACATATGTACCGAACTGTAACAAACAACTGGTAACAGTGCAAATGGTTTCAAAGGAGCAAGAGGCAAAACGACTTTTCCGCGCATAAATGGTCCCTGTGGATCTGGAGGAGTCTGGGGGAGATGGCTTGGAGAGATGGTCCTGGCCTGGTCCCACTATTAGCTCTTCGGTTCAGCAAGTTGGACACCGCTAGAGCAGCTTCCGGGTGCCGATGTCCTCGTCTTTGCGTTCGCGTCGCCTTTTTTCAGAACTTGTCAGACAAGCTAAACATGTAGCCCGCTTAAAAGTTAATATTTTATGAAGGGAGTGAGCCATGGTGCTACTGGCTAGCAATTAGGTACCGCCAAGGAGAGCCTCTGCCAGACACTCAATGAATTCATTTTCTCATTTTCCTAATTTGTATAAGCAATTGCGAATTTTGTGTCATGCCGGGAAGTGGCGCGAAATTCTCAAGTTTTTACACTGTGGATAGCTGAATTTTGACTGCTGCAAAGACAATTTTTACAACTGTATGTTCAACCGTTTTTTTTTATTTAGGGGGGGAATCATAGTTTCAGGACCTTAGGGGGGCATGACCCCTTGTCCCCCCCTGGATCCGCCCCTGCGAGTTACTATCATGTTCAATACCGGGCCCGGCAAGTAAAATAAGTGCAGGGTAACAACACAAGGCCAACCCACACTTTCCCCGGTCTCTCGGCTGCAGGCGCGCATTACTGCTCTGCAATAACTTACCAGATAAACGCCCCCCGCGGCGACACTGTGGGATAGTTTTGACACTTACAGAAACACACTTCACGTGTGTGTCCGGCGGCTTCCTTTCGCCTTGTGTGGAGGATAAACAAATTTCCATGACGAGTGGAAATAACCACATAGTTCGCACAATTTCGGCCCGCCATTTTCGCCCATTACCTGAACGCGGGTCATGGGCGGCGGTAGTGTTTAGCACTGTGCCTGCGGGGGTAAGCTAACATTCCCGCCTGCCACTATCCGTTTGACTTTAACAATGGAAACACAGTTCTAAAGAATAATGTCATCCAATGTTCAACCAACCTTCGGTTATGCATTTCAGAAACATGTTCGAATGACTTGACTTTGGGAGATGAATAACACTTGTAGCTGTATATCGGTGGATATATCTGGGTGTTCAAAAGGTAACACCCATACCTAATGCTCGTCAGTAGAACAGATGACGAATTTAAAACGGTATTAAGATAAATTATCGCTCAGGTAAAAAGTAAACGCAAAAGGTGAAGGCCTAGTTTTTATGAACTTACCACAAATTTAACGTGAGTGCATTTCTTCTGCCCTTGTGCAAGAGTAACTTATATATTTTTTTAAGTAGATAAATGCCTAGTCACAAGTAAAGGAAGCAAATATGAAGATGTATATTGAATTCGTTGCCTATTGCATATTCAGCAAGTGTCTGAGGTGTACGATTCGCAAGCAGATTATATTGAAATACACAATTCGGTGAATTTCAACATTTTATATGATTCGTGAGATTACGCTGCAGTGAAATTATTTTCTGCGACAGATCTATCCCAGGCATTATTGTTTCCTCATTTAGATTCGCGACAATAACCCTATATCTCTTCAAGGTGTTACTTATTTGTTCTTACTTCAGCTATGCTGTCAATATATCGTTTTTTTTCCTTTTGCGTCTATAACTGTCAACCTTTGTGCGAACTTTATCAGAAGACATGCACCAATAATAACGAATTAATGATAGCACAGTCACCAGCATGATGAATGGACCTGGTTTTCACTGAGGTTTTCCCGAACACACACATAATCGGGAAGTAAATGCCCTTGATGGAATACTAATTTGTGTGGTCTCCCGCCAATTACATAAATAGCTACTTCACATTGTTACCGACAAATACGAGTGGACATGCATACATTCTTTGCACCATAAGCGGTCGAAAATATGCGGTAGATGCCTGAACTAACGACTGCTTTACTTTATTCCTGGGATTCGATGCAGGTGTTATGCATCACAGTTGATGATACTGCGGTAGATGCCAACTAACGACTGCTTTACTTTATTCCTGGGATTCGATGCAGGTGTTATGCATCACAGTTGATGATACTGCGGTAGATGCCAACTAACGACTGCTTTACTTTATTCCTGGGATTCGATGCAGGTGTTATGCATCACAGTTGATGATACTGCGGTAGATGCCAACTAACGACTGCTTTACTTTATTCCTGGGATTCGATGCAGGTGTTGTGCATCACAGTTGATGATGCTGCGGTAGATGCCAACTAACGACTGCTTTACTTTATTCCTGGGATTCGATGCAGGTGTTATGCATCACAGTTGATGATACTGCGGTAGATGCCAACTAACGACTGCTTTACTTTATTCCTGGGATTCGATGCAGGTGTTATGCATCACAGTTGATGATACTGCGGTAGATGCCAACTAACGACTGCTTTACTTTATTCCTGGGATTCGATGCAGGTGTTATGCATCACAGTTGATGATACTGCGGTAGATGCCAACTAACGACTGCTTTACTTTATTCCTGGGATTCGATGCAGGTGTTATGCATCACAGTTGATGATACTGCGGTAGATGCCAACTAACGACTGCTTTACTTTATTCCTGGGATTCGATGCAGGTGTTATGCATCACAGTTGATGATACTGCGGTAGATGCCAACTAACGACTGCTTTACTTTATTCCTGGGATTCGATGCAGGTGTTATGCATCACAGTTGATGATACTGCGGTAGATGCCAACTAACGACTGCTTTACTTTATTCCTGGGATTCGATGCAGGTGTTATGCATCACAGTTGATGATACTGCGGTAGATGCCAACTAACGACTGCTTTACTTTATTCCTGGGATTCGATGCAGGTGTTATGCATCACAGTTGATGATACTGCGGTAGATGCCAACTAACGACTGCTTTACTTTATTCCTGGGATTCGATGCAGGTGTTATGCATCACAGTGGATGAGACATAATGGTGCGGTCCATTACATTTATTGCAGCTGTTGAATGGCGAAAGGTACTACCGTTTGAGTGATGGGAATAGGAGGGGTTGGCTCCGCAAAAGTGGCCAGATATTTTGTATCTTTCCTATACTTGTACACGTTCAACCAGACTTTAGTCGTTCCAATTTCAAGTCATTCATCGATATATCTTGGCAAAAAGTTTTTTGTACTTGCGACGATTAGTCGACACTCCAAGATGCTCTAATTGTGGCGGAGTAGATACTCTGACCTATCACTTGATGTGTCGTCTGGTTCGTTCTTTTTGGGAAAGTGTTTTTTGCATATTTAAATAGACTTTATGCAGAACGGCTGCAACCCATCCTACAAAATGTCTTGTTTGGCCTGCTGAATGTTCCGCATGTTTTCAACTTGTTAATTATTATCGGAAAGCACTATGTTCACACCTCGGGCCGCCTGGGCGAGCCCGAGGCATTGGCCAGCGGCCTTACCACCATATCGGAGACTCGTGACCGCAGTACAAGACAGAACAACAGTCTGTACATACCGATGTCCCACACAGAGATGAGCCGACGGCGTTTCTGCTGCCATGCTCCCCGCGAGTATAACTCATTACCACCGGATTTATCGCAGCTTACAGTACCTGCGTTTGGCCGCCATTTCCGAAGCCGCCTGGGCCATGACCGAGAGTGATAACTTGTTGTGACCACGGTAGGATTGTGATCTAACATTTTAGACCTCGTGTTGCGTCTATTCAGTGTGTGTATGTATGTGTGTGTGTGTGTGTGTTTCTATCTGCGTGTACTCGCTTATGGACAGAGTTGTACGTGTACGAGCAAAGTGTACGAGCAAAGTGTACGAGCAAAGTGTACGAGCAAAGTGTACGAGCAAAGTGTACGAGCAAAGTGAGACTGCAATAGCCTCGAGTACAACGGGGATTGTCTCTCAATACAATACAAATACAGATATGTTCATACTTGTTATTTGCGAGACCGGCCTATTGTGTTTCACGGTTACTGGTCGCCTGTGTCTGAAGTGTATAAGATGGAGAAAAAGGCAGCTGCTGGTTGTAGTAAGAGGACAGCAGATTTTAGCCACTCATGGAGAATGCGAAGGAATTAGAATAAGTTCGTGGCAATGAACTTACCGTTGTCATTTATGACGTGCTAGAGTGTATATGTAAGTGCGGATGGACGCAAGGTGCAGTTGTGTTACGAGATGCCGGTTTCAATAAAGGTGAGAAAGTGAAAAGAAGTTTCACTTGAGTGACGATGGTTCAGGAATAGTACTTCACCTCATGAAACTCAGATCGCCAGAAAAGTAGGTTTGTATGCAGCTACGCATGCATGCTGGTATGTGCAAACATGCGTTCACTTACACACTTAACATCCGAATCATGCCAAATAAGGTAATCCTTATCTGAAGACTGGTTACGTTAAACTGGTTACCTTGTATAGGGTTGGTTGCAGATAACTGGAAGACTGGTTGCATTCAGTTACATTAAAAAATAGAGAACTTCCGCACTACAAACTAACACACAGAGATAACTTGCAACGCAACAAAACAGCAGCTAAACCACCAAATGCGAGAACACAATGCCATATACTTATTGTAATTATTAGCATATTCACAATTCATGCTTGTCATGGAACTGCACATTAACCAATTTACACCCTTTCCTGGTCGCAAATTAGAGTTAAACTTCTGTTACACCATGAACAATAATTATGCGCTAATAGTTAATAAGGTGAGAAATGGAAAGTTTGCCGCCCGCTGTACCAACACCAGCCAGTGTCTATTACATGCTAAAGCGACATTTTAAGCTGCGTTCTCACTAATTGTCTAGTACATGCTAAAGCGGTATTTTAAGCTGCGTTCTCACTAATGCCTCTCTACATTACATCATACTGTCAAGTTCCGACACACCGGAAAGCACTGCATCGACTAGTCACTGGCCAAGTATAGCCTGTGAAACACGCAGTGTACTACACTGAAGCTGTCTAAAATAAACAAAGCGCGGGTGTCATGACCCCGGCTACGACCAACACCCTGTGTTACACAATATGAAGCGAGCTTGGCATTCCGTGTGACCCTCTCCCACACCGGTCAGGCCCCAGTCACCCCAGTCACCCCAGTCACCCCAGTCACGTCCAGTGTATGGCCTTTCACCAGTGGCGGCCGATCGGATTTTCGGATGGGGGGGGGGGGGGGAGGGCAAAGAAACCCAGGGGGGCCCTTCGACGGAAGTGCCCCCTCCCACGGCCAAAGGGCTCCCCCCATTTTTTGTTGTTGCGCGAAATGGTATCTCCTCGGATTTAGGCCACTATATTTTGCAGGGCCCATAAATGGTCGCAAAAAACGTCGGACAGGCCCCTGTTGAAGTCTCGGGGCTTCTGAGGCCCACTCAGACCTACCGAGGGTCCCCGCAGGCCGACTGATGGCCTTCTATCGGCCTTAGAAGGCCCCTCAGGCTGGCTGGGGTACATCGGGGCCCTGGGTCATTGTTTCGGTCAAAAATAAAACAAAATTGACGAACCAACTTCTTGGAGTTGGTTCTTACCCCTCTTACAAATGTATGGGGGGGAAAAATCATGGTTGCCCCCCCCCCCCCCAACTTCTTGAGTGGGGGAAACTGCCCCCCCCCCCTTATCCGCCGCCACTGGTGGGGGGCAACTTGACCAAGAGGGTAGTCGATGTTCGTGACTGCAGGGGGAGAGGGGTAGCCGTTTTTTATGAGCAGTAAATATTATGCATGCGATAGCAGTCTATCAAATTGCTTTGTGTCTCGTGCGGACTTCAAAAAATGTTCTTGAACTAAAAATAGGCAGAATTTTGCGAAGGAAGGGGGCTTACAGAAGATTTTGCACAAAAACTGCCCTTAAACTTAACTGCCAATGGTATTTACGCAAAATGGACACCCACACAACTATTATTGCGCTGCGAAACGTTGCCAAAATTTGAGGTTTTGAGCGGGCTGGAGAACTAATTTTTGCTATTGAAACAAGGATGCAGGGTCAAAACGAGGACAAAATTATGGAGCGTAAGGTGGGGTCAAAAGAAATGTTGCCCCCCCATTTAAGGCCAAAGGTGGGGCTATGGCCCCATGCCCCCCCCCCCCCCTGGGGCCGCCAGTGTGTACAGTATGTATTCGACCCTTTTGTACTGGAAAAGAACGCTGAATGATTTGCGCCGCTTTTTGCTTTATTTTTTAGTCTGGATAACTAGGCACTCAAACATTTTATTATTTTAATTTCATTCATTCAAAAATTCAATTCAGCCCAAAGGCACCAATACAGCAACTCAATGAGATTCTTCCACCGGAAAGATAGAAGGAATTTCGTCGCAGTGGCACAACTTTTTTCTTCTTCAGAATTATAGCAGCTTGGGTGCAGTTGCGTACCAGTTTCAAATACGTTTCATGGATTTCCAACCATGAACCACAGTGCACATTATTTTATAAAAAAACTGGCTGGCACTATGGTTTCGTTTGCCACAAAGAAAACGATACTCAACAAACATCCTAACATCGAGGATTTATCAGGACGCATGTATGTAATATGCGCCGCGAAGCGGCGCGTTTTTTTGTCTCTAAATTTTACACCATTTCTCATAAAATAGGTGGGTTTTCAGCAATTTGATGGGGGCACCAGGGCATTGGTGCCCTGCCTCCCCCTCCTGGATTCAAGGGTGCCCGGTGCCCGGTGCCCCCGGCGGATGCCCCGTGTTTTTTTTTGTTGGGGGGGGGGGCAAATTCAGTGTTGTATTTCCAAAAAGTTGTTGAGCGGGGGGGGGGGGAGAGGGAGGGGGTAGGTGGCCGTCAGCCGCCAGCGATACATTTGTTGACAGGTGTGGGGAGGGGGGGGGGGGGGGGGGGGGGAGGTAGGCAGCGGTGTCGCCGATAATTTTGGAGTGGGGTCGGATGAAATGACGAAAAAAATGTACTCCATTTTTATGCGTGTATTTAAGCCTTTGCAGCAATGTGTAATGTGGTTTTCATGTTATAGTAGATACTTGTTATTTAGCACCGCCAAGTGGCGCGAAATTGTACGGGTTTGCCTGATAAAACCCAGAAATGAGGGCGATAGGCCTTGTAGAGGATAAGAAACTAAAAAAGCTATTCATTCAATTCACCGTTACAACGAACCAAAGACGATGCCGATGGCCTCGTCATGACGATGGCCACCGACGTGACGCCGTGAAGCGACGCGCAAATTTTAATTTTAGGTCGTGGAAAACGAAATTTTAATATTGGAACCAGACCGTGAGTGGAGCCAGACCTCAGGTAACCCCTACTCCTGGTTGCACATCTCGGTATGATGAAAAATATTGAAATTAAGGTAGTTTTCATATACATATTTTCCTCGGATAGTCAATCACGAATACGATGACCGGTGACAGTCAGCGCCTAATAGGACATATGATAATAATAACTGTATACCGAACCGAACTGTAACACACAACTGGTAACAGTGCAATAGTTTGAAAGCAGCAAGAGCCATAACGACTTTTCCGCGCATAAATGGTCCCTGTGGATCTGGAGGAGCCTGGGGGGAGATGGCTTGGGGAGATAGTCCTGGCCTGGTCCCACTATTAGCTCTTCGGTCCAGCAAGTTGGGCACCGCTGGATCAGCTTCCGGGTGCCGATGTCCGCGTTTTTGCGTTCGCGTCGCCTGTTTTCGGAACTCGGGAGACTAGCTAAACATGTAGCCCGCTTGAAAGTTAATATTTTATGAAGGGAGTGGGCCATGGTGCTAGCAATTAGATACCACCAAGGAGAGCCTCTGCCAGTCACTTAACCTGGCATTGGCTGGGGTCTCAGCAGAACGCCATTGACTGGGTGGGGTGGGGGGGGGGGGGGGGGGCGTTAAACGCCCCCTGGTTATCTCCCGAACCAATGATCGCAGCGAGACGCGCAAGGCGGCAATCGAAATCTCTCAATGAGACAAATCTAAAGCATGCTCAGAAATGTCAAAGTGAGGTTAAATGTCAGGTCACCGTCAGGTCAAAGGTCAAAATCAGCGTATTTGAGTTTATGGGCCATACTTTCCATCCAAAGCCTTCGATTACGACCAGTTTCACCCAAAGTGCTGCCAAAGGTATGATAATGATCCCGCATGAGCTAAAGTGAGATTTTTGGCCAAGGTCAAGGTCAAGGTCAGGTCACAAAAGGTCACTATGCTCAAAATATCTACGAAAGTCATGCAACACATGTTTTATGAGTTAATTTCCACGTATAATTCGATAATGATAGTCATTTTACCACCTGACTTCATTTACGTGAAGTAAAGGTCAATTTCAGGTCAAGTGCAGGTCACCGAAGGTCAAAATTTTGAATTGTTAAATATAGACAATAAAGGCATGTCGCTAGAGCAGTTTTGTCTCAGAAATACAGTAGTGGCATTTATTTGTCTGTATCTAGTCAATAAAAGCCAAAGAACGCAATATAAAAATATGACGTCATGAGTTACCCATACTTTAGATGTCATAATTCAGTCAAAAATGGAGATATCGGTTTGAAATTTGGCATAGTAGTTGCCGAGGTATGGTTCTCTGACATATCTTCCGGTTTTTGGAATATTTTCAAAAATTTAGATTTTGTGATAATTAAAAAAGTTTTTTTTAGTTTTTGGAAATAAAAAACTAAAATTTTCAAAAATCCGAGATAAAAGTTTGTAGCGGTTACAATTTTCTATCTTTTGGCGTTTTTCGATTGCATTTTGCTTTAAATGTGACATTAGTACGGCCTGGCAAAGTTTAGGTGATTTGGGTGTAAAACTCGTGTGTAGTGACCACTAAATTCGCTATAACTCGGAAAAAAAAATCAACGAAATTTCTTCAGTTTTGCAGAAAAAGACGTAAACATGATTCATAAGAAGGTACCCGAAGTTTCACGTTGATAGCGCTATTAGTTTGTGCAGCTATTGCGGAAATTCATCAGGGGGGGGGGGCGTTAAATGCCCCCCCCCAGGGAAGTGGCGGGTTAAGGAATTCATTTTCCAATTTTCCAAATTTATATAAGCAATTGCGAATTTTGCGTCATGCCGCGAATTAGCGCTAAATTTTCACGTTAACTGCGGATAGCTGGATTTTGACTGCTGCAAAGGCAATTTGTACAACTGTACGTCCGACCATTTGGGAGACCAAATAATAGTTTCAGGACTTTGGGGGGGAGGCATGGCCTCTTGCCTCCCTGTATCCGCTCCTGCCCCCCTGTTCCACCGCCTATGGAAGCGGATCCCGACTCCCTCAGGGCGGCCTCAGGCGACCAGAGTGCCCCCTCAGGCGGCCAGTATGCCCCCTCAGGCGGCCAGTATGCCCCTCAGGCGGCCAGAGGGTCCCCTCAGGCATTGCGTTTTGTTGTTTTACTACTACTTTACTTGTACTTTGTTTGAAAGCGGAGTGAATTTCGTTTCGAGTCACTTCGATCTTGGAGAGCCCTCTTACAAATTTATATGGGGGAAATCATATGTTTCCCCCCACTTCTTAAGTAGGGAGGGGGGCAGCTCCCCCCCCCTTATCCGCCGACCTTGCCTTTCACACAGAGATTCCCGCAGTCTCCTGGCGACCCAGGCCACCAAAAAACTTCCTGACGACCCAGGTCACTGGCAGTGTTCGGTGATGAGGTCAGGTCACTGGCAGTGTTCGGTGATGAGGTCAGGTCACTGGCAGTGTTCGGTGATGAGGTCAGGTCACTGACAGTGTTCGGTGATGAGGCCAGGTCACTGACAGTGTTCGGTGATGAGATCAGGTCACTGGCAGTGTTCGGTGATGAGGCCAGGTCACTGGCAGTGTTCGGTGATGATGTCAGGTCACTGGCAGTGCTCGGTGATGAGGTCAGGTCACTGGCAGTGTTCGGTGATGAGGTCAGGTCACTGACATGTTCGGTGATGAGGCCAGGTCACTAACATGTTCGGTGATGAGGCCAGGTCACTGACAATGTTCGGTGATGAGGTCAGGTCAATGGCAGTGTTCGGTGATGAGGCCAGGTCACTGGCAGTGTTCGGTGATGAGGTCAGGTCACTGGCAGTGCTCGGTGATGAGGTCAGGTCACTGGCAGTGTTCGGTGATGAGGTCAGGTCACTGACAGTATTTGGTGATGAGGTCAGGTCACTGGCAGTGTTCGGTGATGAGGCCAGGTCACTGTCAGTGTTCGGTGATGAGTTAGGTCACTGGCAGTGTTCGGTGATGAGGTCAGGTCACCGGCAGTGTTCGGTGATGAGGTCAGGTCACTGGCAGTGCTCGGTGATGAGGTCAGGTCACTGGCAGTGTTCGGTGATGAGGTCAGGTCACTGACAGTATTTGGTGATGAGGTCAGGTCACTGGCAGTGTTCGGTGATGAGGCCAGGTCACTGTCAGTCGATGCTTATCAATTCAAGGCATGTCGTTTGTTTGAATTATATGCAATATATATATATATATATATATATATATATATATATATATATATATATATATATATATATATATATATATATATATCCTGTCGATATTCAGTGCTTTTGATACTTAACTACAGAGCTACATGTTTACAAAGGTGTCGATATTTTGTATTGTGATAAAATACCATGGTTTTCTATATTCGGATATTTGATATTTGGCATTTCCCCTGCCATCCCGTCCGTGATAATATTGAAAAAGTCAATGCTGGTGACAAGTGATTTGCTATTAAGCTGTTTTGTTGTTGTTTGGATTGCAAATACAATGCATGGGAAGAGTGACGGAATAGAACAAATGCAAGCTACGGTGTCATTATTCGCGTCTGAATGTAAATCATGCGCGCACACGGCTACGCTATTCGGCTTTTCAAGGCATAGCCGTGAGTAGGTATATACGTTTTCAGTAATAGCACCTCACATCGTACAAAACGAATACCGATAAACTAATACCATTCCCAAACCTGCAGACTGGCGTAATGTCACACAATTTCAGCGTAAGCTTACCTTCCTGGTGTACCTAGGCTGACCGTGGGTGCTGGCAGAGCTGTCTTCAGCGACCGAAGCCCACTCACTTCACCCGCGCTCCGCCGTCACCGTCACCCTCACCCACCGCGGCTCCGGCACCACTGCACACTGTCGCGTCGCCGCCGTCACCGCCGTCGCCGCGGAGCTGCGGTGCTTTCTCAACTGGAGCGGGGCGGGGCGGGGGGGGGGGGGGGGGGGGTCGCCGGACCGTCCGGCCGGCCGGGCGGGGAAGAGGGACAGCGCGGCGGTGGGTGAGCGCCGCCGCCCGCGCCGCACCAGTTCCTACGGCCGCCGAGCCGCATCGCTGACTGCCGGGTCCCAATTGGCCGCTATTGTCCGGCGTGGCGAGACCGCTGATGTCAGATCTCTGCTGATTATCAGCTCCAGTTGCAGTCCGGATGAATCGCGACACGTTCAAGTGCATTGTTGCGCACAGCTATCTGCTTTCGAGTTTAGACCGCTTTGTTGTTTAAGAGTCGGTCAGTGTTTCGCCGTTTCGCTTTTACGGGTTTGCTGGGGTAATGAAATCTGTATTGCAGAGACTTTCCATTTCAGCGTGCAGAAACGGCTCCGGTGGGTGGGCATCCGCAGGTTATGCCAATTAGTGCCGGACTAGAAACTGACAGTGAAAAAACTGCACGGAATTGCGAAGATTTACGGGAAGTGCCATTTCGCCAGCGTGTTTGCCCCCCCCCATGAAAAAAAAAATTGGAGTAAAACAAAACACGGTCAGTGTATTGAACTGCCGCGCAGATGCCAGTTTAATTGCAAAGGTATTTTACTTTTCACGATTTAATAAGACAAAAATGTAAGCCGAAAATATGCTTAGTAACGGCATTACATTGTTAAAACATTCATTTCCAAACAAGCAAGATGTCCGCTCAGTGAAAGTGCAAAAATAACACTAGCCGTTTTCACGAAAGATTAATGTGCGAAACTTTTTTTAAATTTCAAATGTTTTGGAAAGTTTCGACGATCCATTCCTTAACTACACAACTTTTACATGCAATTTTGGCTAGAAATGTCAC
>JAXIVJ010006667.1:0-62500 GCA_036785665.1 Chirona hameri | reverse complement strand
ACCCCGCGGTACCACCCCGCGGTACCACCCGCGGTACCACCCCGCGGTACCACCCCGCGGTACCACCCCGAGCGGCAGTCCTGGGAGCGTACCACCCCGCGGTACCACCCCGAGCGGCAGTCTGGAGCGTACCACCCTGCGGTACTACCCCGCGGTACCACCCCGCGGTACCACCCCGCGCGGCAGTCCTGGTAGCGTACCACCCCACGGTACCACCCCGCGGTACCACCCCGCGTGACAGTCCTGGGGCGTACCACCCCGCGGTACCACCCCGCGCGGCAGTCTGGGAGCGTACCACCCCGCCGTACCACCCCGCGCGGCAGTCCTGGGGGCGTACCACCCCGCGGTACCACCCCGCGCGGCAGTCCTGGGAGCGTACCACCCCGCGGTACCACCCCGCGCGGCAGTCCTGGGAGCGTACCACCCCGCGGTACCGCCCCAGTTTCTTCCGAGCGATCCTCCATGTTAGCGAGAAAGAGATGCTGAGGGATGAGGCCAAAGTGGTTACGGAGACCATTCTCTTCTGGCGGTAATAGGGGAGAAGGAAATCCTTCACGCGCTGAACCAGCTCGTCTGAGGGAGGAGGCCGCCCACCGCTGCGCGCCCGAGGCCTCGTCTGCCCTTGATCTCAACAAATCTGTCGGCCAGTCTCTTGAACGCGCTGATGTGGGGAGTCTTTCTGGGGTTCACTTGGAATTGCTGACGGAACATCCTCCTTATCGTCGGATAGTTCCTCAATGCGCCATACTCAAGGATTACCCACGTTTCTTGCTCTTTTGTGAATTAGTATTTTTTTACGCTGAGCTCGGCGGGGAGAGAACGGAGCCATCGCAATCGCTGGATCGGCTGGATGCTGCTTTGTGATTGTTGTGATTGCCGCAACATTTTCTTGCCAGAATACAAATATGTTATGCATGTGCCACTAGCTCATTATTCACGTACGAATGTGCCTATCTTGGGCACATCCTTCCCGATAATTTTTGTCGTGAAATCATGCAAAGTCGAGTTTGACATTGGATAGGACAGTTTTTAAAAGCATGTTCGCATGCGACAAACGACGATTAAAATGACCAAATACCAAAATGTCCAGTTGTACTCGACCAGATGATACCACTTTTACCTATAATAATTCATTGTACATGCTCTAAATGAGCAAATTAAAAAGTGCACTTCTAGAGAAAGACCCGTTGTAGGCGCCGTTGGGTGCATAAGTTAACTGCTAATTTGGTTATCTTTTTATTCAATGTTTGTGGATTGATCACAATAGTTATAGACATATTTCCATACAATTTTGTCAACAACAACAAAAAAACATTACGAGAGTCGAGAGAAACCCGGAATTCGATGGGAACCGAAATTCGTTAACATGAGTACTTCAGAGTACCGACCATTATAAGCGTGGATCGCTTATCAACTTTAACTTGACATATCTTTCAGTAGGAATGTTTATATGCAAAATGTGATCAATTTACAATATATGTTGGTCTCGTCTGTCGATTTCAAGTGATAACTCCATTTTTGTAGGAAAATGTGAGTATTTCCCTTCAAAAAACGTATGGGGGGGGGGACGTCTTCAGCGCCGGCCAAAAATGGTTTACGCCCATGTGCGCCTATTGTCCGATAATGGAATGACGGGCGCTCGTGGAATGACTCGATGGCCCGGAGAGACGCATGCGGCCCGGTGAGTCGCCTTGCCAGAACACATTGGTACCCACACAGTTTGAACTTTGAAGCTATCCAAAAACAATAGCCTCTATATGAGATGTAAATATTGGCCTAATAGGTGATGGGTATGTAGGTAGTCCCAGGTATAAGGTACCCAATAACAACCTACTGCGGAGATAAATATAGCACAGAAGGTTGTGCAGTTATTTGTACATAGCCTGTTTTCCTATCTTAATCAATAAGTCTTTTAATTTTCAATCCAGCACAGTCTATATCAATGCAAAGTGAACGCACCTACGTTTGGTCGTTACTAAATGTAAAGGTTTCCTTGGTATTATTTTGTATATTTTGTTTTGTTTTACTTTGTATCCCTATTGACTTCTTGGCACATTTGAATTTGAAACTAAATAAATGCAAGTTGGAGTCTTCAATTTGTACTGGGTACAGTACCCAGTAAAATTTGGTTTTTAATCGTACTGGGTACAATGTACCCAGTGTACCCAGTGGCCAGTGGCCAGTGGTGGTTACGCCATGCACTAGAGACATCGCATCTTCCACAAGGGGCATTACATCTTCCATTAGGGGCATCACATCTTCTACTACGGCACCACATCTTCCACTAGGGGCATAACAGCTTTCAATAGGAGAATCATATATTCCTGCAGGGGCATCATATCTTCCAGTAGAGGCATGACATCTTCCACTAGGGGCATCACATTTTACACTAGGGCGTCACATCTTCCACCAGAGGCATCGCATCTTCTAGTAGGGGCATCACATTTTCCAATAGGGCATCACATCTTCCACTAGGGGCATCACAGTTTTCAGTAGGGGCGTCACATTCTTCACTAGGGCATCATCACATCTTCCACAAGGGGCATCCCATCTTCCACTAGGGGCATCACATCTTCCACAAGGGGCACACATCTTGCACTAGGGATCATCACATCCCTCACTAGGGAATCACGCCTCTCACGATGAAGTGGGTAGCACGACACTAGTTTGGGGGCATAGTGTTCCACAAGGGACTTGAAATGCTATAAGTGGGGCATCACGATCCTGGCACACCGCATTTGCGGTATTTGCAGTATAGTAGCTACGCCCTTGTTAATATATATATCACCCACTCCACATCATGTCTTTTCGTGGATCCCAGATGAGTCCCTGAACAGGTCGGAAGGGCGTTGAAAAGGTCGGAGGGGCCCTAGACGATCTGAAGGGACTCTGGGCCTTTCAAAAGTAAGAATGCAGTTGTTCAGGGAATAAAACTACAAATTTCGCGCCGCTCCGCCGCGCAATTTAACTACAAATTATATTATATGCGGGTTAAAAAATCGTGCCACTTCTCGGCGCATTTATGTGTTATGTTGCTACTTTGCTACATGATTGGGCAAAATTGTTCGCTTTAGCACTTTTTTACCGCACTTTTAAACGCACAGTAACATTTTTAGAGGTCCGCACCATACGCAATGCGACGCCTTGATGAGAATGCATATCCAGAGCATAATACTCAAAATTTTCGCGCCGCTCCGCGGTGCAATTTATTTCAAAGTTCCATGGTCTTCAGCCTAAAGAATATTTAAAGTTGGTATAGCTGATTCCAACTTGGTGTCGCTGGTTCAAAGTTGGTATGACCCATCCCATACCTGTCATACTGCATTCTCCATCCTTGTAACGTGCCTTTCATCCATTTTTGTGGCCCTTTCAACGCTTGGGAACGGGTCTTTCAACGCCCTTTCGAGGATCATCCCCCTGGACGAAATCCTGGCTACGTGCCTGTCTAGGTACCAATATGTTGTTCCTGAGAACATGAACAAAAATGGCAATGATGAGCCTCGATTTTCCCACAATATACCTACTTATTTGGATAAGCTTTTTTATTCTATCGTAGTATCTTTTTGTTCCTGATTCGTATAGAATTTTACATCTCCCTTCATTTAACTCGCTCCTTTGTTCCATGTCTTGGCTCACTCCACCTGGGTTATGTTTACAGTCATCGTCCGAAGTCGGACCGGCTTCATTGCTGACTAGGTGACCTACCCTCCCCGTCCTCCCACCTTCGAGAATACCTCACCCACCCACGTCTCTGACCTGTCAGCTGTGTTGGGGTCCGTGGCCCAGGGGATCTCATTTTTTTTGGTACTGCTCGTTGTGAACCCGGCCAGTATGAGCGATACTTTTAAGTCAGACTGTACCTAACTGTAAACAGCATTAATATGATGGATGTGTTTTGCCTTGTGCATACAAATGTCGCATAGAAAGGAGGGTAGATCGAAAGCAATGGGAACCATCCCTTCTATCAACATCAAATCCGACCTCTACTCATCGCAGACGGTGATGTAGTCACCCTGGCAGAGGGCCCAGTTGATGACGTGGTGGATGTAGTTCTCCTCCAGACTGCCACGCAGCAGGTGAGCACCGGGACCGCGGGCGAAGATGCCGACGTCATCTCCGCCGTGGGTCTCCTTGGGCAGGTAGATGCCGGCAATCTGCTTGTAGTGCGGTCGCGCCACTCGGCGTCGGGGCCGATCTCCTTCAGGGCGGCCCGCTTGGCGTCCCGCTCTTCCTTGGTGCGGGCGCCACCGGGGTCGTTGGCGTACTGCATAATGGGGTAGGGCAGACTGGGTGGCGGGCCACCCTTCTGCATGCCACCGGCCAGGAAGGCGGCAGGGCCGTACATGTTCAGGCTGCGCTCCGGATAGCCGGTTATCTTGAAGGTATGGGCGTGATCAGAAGAGACCATGATGAGGGTGTCCTCAATGCTGGTGTGGTCCACAGCGTACTGGACGACTTCCTCCAGCTCGATGGTCTCGTCGATGGCGGTGTAGGCGTTGCCGTAGTGGTGACCGTGGTCGTTCTTGGCACCCTCACGAACAGGACGAAGCCGGTCGGTGCACGCTTCAGGATCTCCAGAGCCTTCTTCACCATCTATGTCAAGCTGACATCGTCAGCGGTCTGGAAAGCCTGGTACTGCATGTGGCTGCGGCTGAACAGACCCAGCACGTAATCGGCAGAAGTGGCGTCTAAGTTGTGTTCAGCTCATCGTTGGTGGTCAGGTAGGCGTAGCTGCGTCCCAGAGAGGTCTGCTTGTCCTTCCACTCCTGGACCAGGTCGCGGCCATCCAGACGGAGGCCACCCTCAACCTCCTTTTGCGTGCACTTACCCTAGCCGCCACCGAAGGCGACGTTGATGTCGATGCCCTCACGCTCGACGAACTGGGTGGACAGATCCTTCATGGCGTTATTGCACAAGTCCTTCACGGGTCCAGTCATCCATGCCATGGTTTCGAAGTCGGCATCGGACTCCCAGGTACGGTAGGCGGTGTGGCCGAAAGTGGCTGCGGGAGAGGCGTTCGTGATACGGGTGGTAGACACCAGATCGACCCACTTACCGGCCTCCACTCCGTAACGGAGGATTGACTTGGGCGAGGAGTTCTCGTTGACAGCATCGCAGTTCCAGACGAGGACGGAGCAGTCCACACCGACTGTCAGGAAGTTGCCCTTGGCGCCGGTCAGGTAGGCGGTGGCAGTGGAGGCAGAGTCGGCCGTCCAGCGGTCGTAGTTGTACGTCTTAGAGAGACCGGTGTACGGGAACTTCTCCCAGGAGAGCATGGTGTGCTCGGGCACATCGGCACCGTGCAGCAGACCCTTCTGCTTCCTGGCGGCGGCCAGAGTGTGGATCGACATACCGTCACCGATGAACAGGATGGCGTTCTTGTCCTGCTTGTGGTACACCTTGTCGTTCAGCTTGGTCTGGATGATCTCCTGAGCGATGCTCTTCCAGAAGACCGAGTCCATTACCTTACCAGAGCGGGAAAGAGAGGCGCCGTTACCCAGGGTCATCTTCTCCTGCACCTCATGGTAGGAGGAGCCCCATGCCTCGTGCATCTCCAGCTCATCCTGGTCCTCCACATTGGAGTCCAGCGGCACGGAGGCTGCGAGAGCCAACAGACCGGCAAGCCACGAGCAGCTTCATCCTGTAGGTGGCGATGTCTGCCGGACTGCAGACGATGCTTCCAACCGGTCAGATCATCCCGCTTATATACCCGAGATAATGTCCCGCATGTGGTTACTCCTAATTGTCTGTGGTATCTCTGTGTCCCAACAAGTGCGTGGTTAATTGTCCATGGGCAAGCTTCTTACACTTGTGTAAATTAGTGGTAGTTTGCCACGTATGGCCATTGTTGGTAAACAAGCAGTGGCGACAAGTGTGAGATGATTAACGAAACGCATACACTTGTATAGTTCGTAGTCGTCGGAATTCGGAAAAGCGGTACACCCATCCAAAATGGGAAAAAAATGTAGGGTTGTCGTTGGTATTTCAGACAACTGCGTATGTATTAGAACAAGCGAAATGGCTTGTCGGTGTAGTAAACTTGTCGCCAGTATGTACCATACCTTTATTACCTATGCCGTTTGTCATGCACACTGCACACTACACCAGTTGTCCGCTACTAGGTGTTTCTGTAAGCAAAAACAAACTTTATCCCACTTGTACCTGAAACACAACCGAAAATCTCAGCAAAATTGCAAGAAAAAAAATGTCTGCCTGTGACACTAATGCACCTATTACACCATCATTGAGTTATTATTGTTAAAAAAATAGCTTTGCTTTTAGGCCTGTACGTGACAAAGTGGCGTGCGGATTCATCACACGTATCATAATGACGTCACAGAATGACTTGGTTATACTGATTACCATCGCAAAAACTCTGAACCACTTAACCAGGTAGTTATGGGTCATGAGTTGCACCCGTCCAGTAGGCGCACCCGTCGAATAATACAATATGTCATAAGTTCCATGTCTATGTTATATCGAGTCGGAATATATTTTGTATTTGTATTGCAGCAAAACAACCACAGGCCCAGAGCCCAGTTATGGCTGCAGTCACGCTAGGATACATTACAACATTCACAAATAACGCGAATCCACACGAAACACAGGCCCGCGCAGTACAAAAAGACAAAAAGCAACACCACACAGTAATAACAACAGCATAAAGTAGCCAAGAAGCCAAGTAGTGTCGGGGGGGGGGGGGGGGCTAAAACGACCCCACCCCTAAGGGGTTTCCGCTCCTGTCCCCAAGCGAGCAAGATACGGCCATAAAACTTTTTTACTTTTCCTAAATATTCATTGGGCACATTTTGGCGCAATGCTCAAAGTTTTCACCTCATCAGGGGCGACTTCAGACGTGGTTTTTGGAGGGCGTGTTTTGGTTTTCAGCGGGTCTCGGCTTTCAAATGGAATCCATTCCCATTCTCTGACAGTTGTAGATACGAGCTTACAACTTTCACGCATTTTCTTGCTGCTGTTTGTGGACATGTTGAACATTTTCTCAATTTTTGGGATTGCGCATGGGCGCCTCCAGGGACGAATTTTGGGAGCCATTTTGGGTCACTGGCATCACATGTAAATCTGACAGGTAAGAATTTCAAATTTAGTGAACCTTCTTAGTCATCCTTTGCACAGCTTGTGCGATTTTGTTCTTCAATTTTTGGCTTGCCCACAGGCGACTCCAGGGACTTTTTTTTTGGGGGGGGGATATTTTTGACTCCTTACACACACATTGTGTTTAGTAACTCAAAACGTTATTTTTCAGTGCATAATCTCAATGTGCTCAATGTGCAATATCATCTGCAAGGATCACAATTGTATTTTGTGGCATAGGCGGTTCCAGGGATGAAAATTATGGGGGCATTGCGGGCCCACGACGTGTAACTATATAGCAAAACATATCAACTTGAAACTTGATGACATGTTTTAGCAATGTCTTGCACAGTACACACGTCCATAACTTTATTTTTGTATTTTAGGTTGCCCAAGGGCGACTCCAGAGACGGTTTTTTGGGCATGTGTTTGCCTCCGTACACACACATTGTGTTTAGTGCTCCAGAACGTTATTTTGCGGTCGGTAATCTCATGCGATACATTCTGCATGGATCACAATTGTATTTTGGGGATAGGCGGTCCCAGGTGTGGGAGAAAAGCGCATGACCCAATTCTACAGGCAGTACCAGGATTAAATTAGGGGGAAATTGTGGACCCATGGCGTGACACTACATAGCAAAATATATAAATAAGCAAGATAAAGATAACAAAAGACAAGGCTCAATTTCCCTCCCTTACCCTCCCGAGAACGCCACTGCACAAATCAAAACTGCAATTATTTACTTTTCATGCATACACATGGAATTATAAAAAGCCAAAACAGAAATCAAATCGGCAAAAATATTATAGTGACATCTTTAGAAACCCCATCCCCCTTTTGAATTGCCTGCGGGCGCCATTGCGTTAATCCCCCCCCCACACACACGTTTTTAAAAGGATTATATGTATGTATGTATGTATTTAGGTGTTTCCACAATGTGGGTTTTCTAGCAACCACGTCGATGAACATATAATACACAAATGTTTAAAACTAGGCTTACGACACGACATACGACACATTTCGACACAGGTTAACATTTACCTGCTTGACAGGTGATAGGTCAGGGCAGGTTTAAAGGTACCGCTGCTCTCGGCGGCTGACGCACGCACCTTCGCGGGTAGCCTGTTCCATGCACTGGATGCGCGAAATACAAAAGAACGACGGGCAAACTCGGTTCGGACACGCGGCAGCTGCAGCAGCTCATCGGCAGTTGCCCGAGTGGCACGAGCGGAAACTTCGGAGCGGTGAACTACGCGCTCTCGCGGAATCTCCGGTGCACGAGTGGCTGTTAGGATGTCTCGTATGATATTATATATGTTATATGTTTATAATATTATCAGGATTATATGAAGCAGGGATACAGATCACAAAAGACCAGGCTCAATTCCCCCCCCCCCCAAACTCCCTCCTGAGCACGCCACTGCACAAATATAAAACTGGCATTATTTACTTTGTCATGCATACACCTGGAATTATTAGCAGCCAAAACAGAAATAAAATATACACAAAAATGTAGGCCATCTTTAGATACCCCCCTTTTTAATTGCCTGGAGACGCCATTAGGTAAATTCCCACAAACTTTTAGAAGGATTATATGGTAGAGCATATATTAGGCGGCAAAAAAGAGGAGAGAGAGAGAGAGAGAGAGAGAGAGAGGAGAGAGAGAGAGAGAGAGAGAGAGAGAGAGAGAGAGAGAGAGAGAGAGAGAGAGAGAGAGAGAGAGCGAGAGCGAGAGCGAGAGCGAGAGCGAGAGCGAGAGCGAGAGCGAGAGCGAGAGCGAGAGCGAGAGCGAGAGCGAGAGCGAGAGCGAGAGCGAGAGCGAGAGCGAGAGCGAGAGCGAGAGCGAGAGCGAGAGCGAGAGCGAGAGCGAGAGCGAGAGCGAGAGCGAGAGCGAGAGCGAGAGCGAGAGCGAGAGCGAGAGCGAGAGCAAGAGCGAGGGCGAGAGCGAGGGCGAGAGCGAGGGCGAGGGCGAGGGCGAGGGCGAGAGCGAGAGCGAGGGCGAGGGCGAGAGCCAGAGCGAGTATTCAGTTGAGGGGGGCTTCAGCTCCCCCCTCCAACTTGGCTTCACCCCCCAACTTGGACAAGGAAGTGGGTCAAATCCGGGGAGAAATCTGTATTTTTTTGTGTGGGTTTTGATGGTACCTTTAACCCCATGCCTTGCGGGCGGATAGAATGAATGAATTTATATTAATTAAATTATAATTAATTATATTATTAATTAAGCAAGAATAACGTGCGGGGGGGGGGGCAGATTTTGCCACCCCCCAGAGATCTCGAGAATCGCTTGGTCGATTTCGATGGGACAAAGCCATTCGATTCACCATCAAAATAGCTTTCTTTTTTAACCTCGAAATTTATTGTTTGTTCAAAAATGGGGGACCAGGGGCAAAAAATACTAAAATTTGGGTGTTTTTTTATTGGTCATTGTGGTCATATGCTTCGACTGACTTGCATGCAACAAACGTTTTTTGAGCTTGAAATGTAACAGTCTTCAACATATCAAAAGACAAGTACCAAAATTAAAAGTCATAAGTCATAGGCGTATTCAGGGGATGTAAAATGGAGAGATTTCAGAGGAACAAATATGTGCTGTTCGTGATTGTTTGGGGCGGTATGAACGTCACATGTGGACATTATTTCCTGTAATTTGCTACATGTAATATATTGCGCATAGGTGGTTCCGGGTAAACAACGTGGGGGCGGGGGAGTGGCACCATGCGCGCAACGGGTTTTATCATCTTACTAATTTGAAGTTGGACCTAATTTGAGGGAGGGTATTGCCTCCCATTTTTTTTTGTATCTGAGTGTGCCCCAGCCAAAAATATGTACAATCCCGGTATTTATGATGCATATTGCAATGCAAATGTTTCTGACGCATGTATTGGACCGTACACTACGAAAGAAGTATGCGCCGCACAACCGCATTCGTAACACCATCCCCAAAACAGGGGCATGTTACCGCCTCTGCTCTGCTGATTTTTTCATTTTTTTAGATGACATGCGCTATTCAATTTAGGGAAAAGTCAGAGAATTTCAAGACGCTAGCTCTAATAGTGCTCTCAGCATGCGAAAAACCACCGGAAGGGGCAGAATCTGCCCCTCCCCCACTCCCCCCACTGCAGGGAATAGGAAAAAGGAAAATCGTGTTGGGTTTGTTACAATACATGTATATACATCAATATGCCGCTTGTTTTGTTTTGACTACCAGTGCACAGTGGGGCCTTTTGCCGATTATCCGGAATTAGTGAATGACGGCCACGCCGTCAACTGCATTGCAACCAGCTGCGGATATCGAAAGAGGAATCAATTGCGCACATTTTGACAACAACAATAGTAAAGGAAATACTTCACCTTGGAAATTTTTTACCCAACACGATTTTATTATATTTTTTAATACAATTTCTTTTTATATTGTCAAAAATGGCCTTATATCGCGCCGATTCAGGACATAAGGTCGTAAATTTGTATTGTTTATCAAAACTATATGCATATTCTCTGAGTCAGAGTCCTGACGTCACGCGAATGTAAAAAATGGTTCAGCCAATCAGATTCGAAAGTAGTCGCGTAAGGATAGACTCGCATTGGAGATGTGCCAACCGGCGGCCGGCTTTCGCTTGCTAGCACCAGCTGCAAGCTGATTGGCTGATGGTATAGCCTCTGCCCGGGCTAGAACCAGTACAACATTCTTTCGCCAGCACCGCATTCCTTCGCCAAAAATCAAATATATTCGGCTGGAAAGTCTTTTCAGTCAAGAAAACTTGCAGATATGGGTTCCCCAATACGGGCTACAAAACTGCTATCTCAGTTTAAAACTAATGTTGAAGGTGAACCTTTTCCTTTAAGCGATTTTTCCCAGCCCAGCTCCCCACCCCCCTCCCCCCACCCAACTTTTCTGGACAAGCTACACCCCTGAACACCTATATTCTTATCTATCCTAACCTAACCCAGTTGGATTTCTATATGGGATATATGTCCTCCATTTGCAGTCACTGCTTATTGGAAGTCAACATGTTCAGAGCTGCTTATTTGCCATCTACATGCAAGCCTCTTCTTATCGCAGGTATACATTCCAAAACACGCGTCACGGGTGATGCCCTTGAAGACGGTCTGATTACAATTGCAGTCGCATATATGTCAGGTCGGTACTTGCGTGACGTGTAATCGTTATCATTAGGTGGCCAGTGGTCCCACGAGGTGGCCAGTGGTCCCACGAGGTGGCCAGTGGTCCCACGAGGCTATGCGTTCTAAAGCAACAGTAGCAGTGAGGCCTGCGGCGAGCCTCCATCCATGACAGCACAAGTTGTTCGGTTCAGTTCACCGTTTGCTTGCGTGACGCGAAAGGTCGAGTCTAGTAATATTCGGCAGGAAAAAAATCACAAAAATATTTGACGTCGCAGTAGCGCGCCTAGCGCCTCCTGCGAGCGGCGGCCAGCGTGTTGACGATCCAGTCGCCGACGTCCACCAGACTGGAGAGTGAGTAGCCGAGCAGCAGGCCCATGGTGCCGCCCAGGTCGTTCAGCAGGTCGACCAGCAGGTACGAGCGCCGCTCCTCCGCCACCTGCTTCCGGTACGGGAAGCGCAGCTGCAGGGTTACCGTGCTAGCTGCGGAGGAAAGACGAGCCGGAAAAAACGTCAGAAGAATACAGTTGCGCGAAGAAGTTTCCGCAAACATATAATAGCAACAGCTTGACAGACTTGTAAAATGGTGAATCAACAGGCTCGGCTTGTCCCCGTCTCGTGGTCAACCCGTCGGGTCCTGACAACGATCGGGGTTCGTCGCCATTGCGTACTTCGGCTGAGATACAAGTTTGGTCATACACGGCGGATATTCTGGACTTAAATAGATACCTAGAGTATGTGCTAGGTGTATAATACCTACCTTCTCCATGAACCATTAAACATTCCCAGGTAAATGTAACTTAGATATGTTCTGGATTTCAGAACATACGTGGTTCCAGTGGCGTATTTAGAAATCAGCCAAAGGGGGGGGGGGGGGGGCACATGCTTTTGGAGCACAATTCATGTTTTGAGTCTTGTCTTACCAGGGGCGTCGCCACCGGGGGGGGGGGGGGGGCAAGTTCGCTCGGAACTAGTGATGCCAAAACAAAATCACCAAATGCAGGGACCAGCACCACCACCGCCACCGCACAAAATTTGGTTGGCACCGCACAAAGCCCGGCCAACATCTGGCAGCACCGCACCAGGCCCGGCAGCCTGCCGGCATATCTGCTTTATTCTAGCCTTAAAGGGAAATAATGGCCTTTTTCCACAAAAATGGAGTTAGCACTTGAAATCGCCAGACGAGACCAAAATATATTGTAAATTCATCACATTTTGCATGAAAACTTTCCTACCGAAAGATATGTCAAGTTAAAGTTGATAAGCGTTCCACACCTTTAACGACCGGTACTTGCAAGTACTTTTGGTCCTCATCAAACTGCGGGCTTTTCCCGTATTGTCTTTTTACGCAATGGAGTGGAAAATATATTGTGCGTTCTGCTTGTTGTGATTATATGCCCGGCGATCTTCTGAAACTAACAGCGATTGGAAAAAGTGGCAATAAAATCGGAAGCTCATCGATGCACATCAACGGCGGCATAGTTAGTGGTTGCGACCCTCAATTTTTGAAAATAAATTAATTTGTTTTCAACATTAGGAGTATTGTATAATTTGTCTGTGGCTGTATATAACACTATGCTTTATATTATCATGAAAAATAATAATTTTTCCCAAAAAAACTAACAAACAATAACACAAAACTGGCAATTAAATCGGAAGCTCATCGATGCACATCGACGGCGACCTATTTAGCGTCGGCGATTTGTTTACAAAGCATTGTAATGCTTCTCGGCGCACTTAACCATTGTGGCGAGTTGTTGCTAGTAGCGCTTTCGTTCTCCATGGCAACCAGGCGTGAGCCAATGAAAAGCCAGAACGTGTTCCCTTTCTGGCTTTTGATTGGCTGACGCCTGGTTGCCATGGAGAACGAAAGCGCTACTAGCGTGTGTCCGAGCAGCGCTCAGTTTGATCGGAAATGTCACAGAGCCTCCAAAAATGCCGCAATCGATGTAAACAGTGGTAGGGAAGGGCGAATTTGTCAATGACCTTCATGAAGTACACAAGGTACTTGTTTTGTATTTTTCCCAAACTTACAATTTCGAATTTGGGAATAATTTTATTTAATTCTTAAATTTAAATAAAATAATTTTAAAACCATAACGGTAGCCTAAGAAATTGTTGCTAACAAAATCAAAAGGTCATTATTTCCCTTTAAACTCTTAAAATAGGAATAGACAGAAAAGAAAAAGCATGCTTGATGGCATAGCACATGTCCAAATGAGAAGGTTATCTATGGATGATTTGTGGATTGCTAATGGATTGCTATAATTGAAAGTTCGGAGTGCTTCCCCAGTGACGTCACACCTAATGTTAAACCGCCGGGCGATCCACACATAGGAAATGCCGGGACGACGCCCCCTGGTGGCACTGGTGCGCGGTTGCGTATCAGACAAAAATCGGGTCAGCTAATGATTGGCCATGATTGGTGCATTCAAACACCAAAAGAAATACAGGCCAGCTGATGCTCGTTCCTACGATTCCGGAGATACCAAATAACAAATTTGCCGGGACCGGAGCCGGGTCGGGAAAGTCGGGATATCGGACTGTTTTCTATTTCAGCGTTAAATCTGTTAGATGAAACCGGTTGTAACTTATTCATGATAAATTAGTGTATGATATTGATGTTCCTATTGTAATATTCAAAGAGATATAGGTAGACAATGCTTATTTTGTTCAAGAACCATATAGATAATACGTATAAAACCGCTTGAATTATCAGTTAAAAAAACTTTGTCCTGGTTATCTTGAAATTTACACACAAATGGAGTCCGTGCCGAATGGACACAACATATTCTGGAGGGTGACTTCGGCGTCAAGGGGGGGGGGGGGGGGGCATGGCCCCCATGGCCCCCCTTAAATACGCCACTGCGTGGTTCGTATATCGGACTTGCATCTCGGCAGGGGCAGCGAGCCCTGGCCGTTATGGACCGAATGAACCCGAAGGGTGGACGTATCGATTCATCTACCCACTTTGTTGTGATTGAATTGATTGGTTATACATGAATCGTATACAGGTCTGGACGGCATGACGGGAGTAAGTCGAGTCCATTGGTTCAAGATTTTACAAGTATGCAGCTTGTCATAATGAATAGTTGTTTATGTGTTTCCACATGGTGGCACTCCGTCTGATTGGTAGTTACTGCGATGTTATTGTGCGATGCAAGCACCAGAAAAACGCGGACGCGGCCAAACGGTACACATATTTTCCGTTTCCATGGCAACTGTGAAGGTTATTATATATTGTATGTGAAGGAAGTTGGCTGTTATTGCCAGTGGCCCGTCCTTACTTCAGGTTACCAGAATTACAGATGGTAAATTATCGGTTTTCGTAATTGTTTTGTTACCGTGTTTTCCAAACAGCTGAGCCTTATCTGCGATGGCTGTGGCAAATAATAGGACATTCATTTGTTCATAATACGTTATATGCCCAAGGTCTCTTGAACCTACAGGCTACACCAATGTTTATCAGCGCCAATGGTTCTACCCCTTTTGATAACCAGAGTGCCTCGGTAACCCCCCCCCCCCCCCCCCCCATTGCGCAGACAGCAGTTTTCGGTTTCAAGCTAAGCGGTACAGCATAACTTCAGGCGTTTACTACTACTGCCATCTAGGGGCAAGCAAGGATATAAGTAGGTATGTGTGCTGTTGCTCTTACTCTAAAGCTGTGACTCCCAAATCCCAGTTTCGGCATAATTTCTGACGAACTACCGAACGGGATTTTTGGTTTCTGCCTTCTCCTCATAGGAGCCGCCTAGTTCGAACCTTCCCCCCCCACCCGACCCCCGACACGGACTAGGTGGCACCGAGGACTGGCATGGCACGAGCAAACGCACAGGTAAGTGAAATCCGATGAGTTTCCAATTTTTTATCAGACTTTCTTCATGATTTGGCCATCAAACTTTCTCGGTTCAGGATTCGCCGCTATATCCACCTCTCTGCGCGCTACAGTTCTCCTGGCACTCACCGATGTTTGCGCGCATGGCCCTGTGTGCGGTGAGCGTCACCTCCTGCTGCACACAGGGCTGAGGGCAGCTACAGTCGGGGTCCGCCGCGCCCCACTCCGCCATCAGACGGTGGTACTGCTGCAGCGTAACGCAGGGAGGCACGCTCGGCTCCCGCGGCGAGCCCCACCACACGCTGCAGTTGGCGGCGAGGAAGGCGACCAGCGACCGGCAGTCCTGCAGGCACTGATAGAGACAAAGCCCGTCACTGCCGTCACGATCACGATAGCTCGACGAGACGTCACGATAGCCGGTCACTGCACTTGCCACCGGATATACTGTAGTTGCTCTATTTATATTCGGTACACTTTTTGCGCTGCATATGCATGTTTTCGCCAGGATCGCATCGTAGAACCGTGAGGTTTTAGTGCAATACAATCACTAATTAGCCTTTCAGCCTGTCCCTATCCATTGGCTGTGCTTAAACCAGTGTTTTTCTGTGCGTAAACAATTTGTTTTTGTTTCAGTGCAAGGGCGATCCTCGCAATCGGTCCCAGGCGTTTCAGCCCCAGCGCGATCAAACGAGCGGTTAGTCCTAGGGCAATCAGCTTTGAAGTTATCGGTCCCAAGAGTTTCAGATCCAAGGTGATTAGGCCGCGGGTGATCAGGCCACGGGTGATCAGGCCACGGGGATCAGGCCGTGGGTGATCAGGCCACGGGTGAGCAGGCCGCGGACGATCAGGTCACGGGCGATTAGGCCGCGGGTGATCAGGCCATGGGTGATCAGGTCGCGGGTGATCAGGCCATGGGTGATTAGGCCATGGGTGATCAGGCCGCGGGTGATCAGGCCCATTAATCGGAAACTGAAGAGGGTTTCGATGTCATATGCCCAGACTACCCATTATAAAATTGTTGCACAAGAACCTGTGAACTTCACTGCACGAAATGACGTAGAGACTAGAGAGACCAATCATTTATCGATCCAATCATGGTTGTAACAGGATTAAATCGATCTTATTGCCATCATGTCAATAGAGACACGTAACATTTGCACCGGATACCGGATACACGATGCATCCGGTGTCCCGATGTATGTCACTCGATGCACACGATGTAAGTGAAATATCAAGTATGGCCCTAAGTCAGAGATCAGTGATCCTGTTACAATCGCATGGCTTACTGTATAACATCTTTTTTTCTAGTTTTATATTTTTCGAAGTTTTACAATATCTTTTTTTTCTGTGTTCCATAGAGAAACACCCATTGTAATGGGGGCATTTGAATTGAATTATGCCTTACCACCGACGGAATTTTTGACGTGTTGCGCCTTATGTAGCCAATCCGAAAAAGTTTGTATCTTCCTGGCATAAAATACAATATGTCGTGTACTGTTATCCAAAATAGAAGAATATGACCCCATTGAAATGTCATTTAAAACCTATAAATTTCTGTTTGGGTTTTCGGGCCAGGGGTGGTGCCACCGGAGGGGGGGGGGGGGCGGGGGACAGTCGCACCCTGCCATCAGGCAAGGGGGCGGGGGCAAACATATATTTTTGCCCCCCTGAAATCTAAGGAAGCCCCACCAAAATAAAAAGGAGGCCCCAGTGAATGTCCCAAAATATCGAGCAAGGGCGTATCCAAGGGGAAGAAGATATATGGTGGCACCCAAAATTATGGAAATTTTTAGGGTCCCTTTGTCGGCCCGAGGGGTTTGGTTGGCTTGAGGGGCCATTGGACAGCCTACGGAATATTTTTTAGGAGGACCCCACGAGAAAGGGGATGCCCCCTCTCAAATGGAGGCCCCCTTGACTTTGGTTTGCCCCCCCCCTGCCATAAATCCATGGCGCCTCCCCTGTTTCGGGCAATAGCCTATTCTCTTGAGGTGGCGTAATATGGTCCAGTATTGCACTCTGCACTGCCTAAAACCTGTATCGTAAGAATTTGCAGATGAAATAAAACGCCCGAGCACTAAACGTATGGATTCATCCATTTATAAATAAATATCCTTGCAATACATACAATAGAACCAGAAGTATATGTGTATCTTTCTAAATTTCATATTTGCTATGCCTTTCACCAATAATTGGTGACATACATTACTTGGAAATTAATTCTTAATTGTAATTTTGTTTGCGACTTTGCGCGACTACATGTGCCGTTTAATATTAAAACTGAACTGAATGTATCAAGTATGGCCGCAAGTCGTGTACTCTGTTGTTATGCTAGGTGTGTAACTGAATTGGAAGCGAACAACGGATACGATCAGCAGTGTTGATCGGTCGCTGCACTGCGCTCACCTGGTTCTGGTCATAGTCGGCGTCGGCCCGGCAGTGGCTCTGCCGTCGGTCCACCAGCACCGTCTCGGAGAGGCCGAGCACCAGCTCCGTGTTGCCGCCCTCCGTCACCATGAAGTAGGTGCTCACCATGCCTCCGCCGTAGTACGTCTTGGCCGTGGTGCCCTCTCCGTGGGTGAACACCCGGTAGTAGCCGTCGCCGCCGTAGATGTGATGGTCCAGCCGCAGGGAGATCTTCACCTCGCTGTTGCCGCCAGCGACCGGGCGCGTCTGGAGGGTGTAACATGTGAACCCTGGCGGGTAGTGGACCTGCCGCCAGCGGCCCCAGCCGAACTCACCCCCGGCTGCGCGCGGCTCGCAGATGCGGCCGTTCCATGTGGCGCAGCTCTGTAGCACATCCGTCAGGTCCAGCCCTGTACTGTCCAGCAGACTGTCGACGGTGACGTGGCCCTCGCTCCAGTTACCAGACTCGGCGAACATGGCCGTGTAGTTGAGGTCGCCGGGACAGACAGTGACGTGCGGCAGCGGCGCCGGCTCGGAGCGCACAGACGTCGCCACCGGCTCCAGCAGGAAGTCGCGCACCTTGACGCCGAACATGGCGACCAGCAGGACGGCGCACAGCACGCGCAGCAGCAGGGCGGTGACGCGCCAGGCGCGCGGTGGGGGCGGCGGCGGCGAGGGCGGCGACGGCGGGGGCGGGGGCGGTAGCGGCGGCGGCGGCTGCGGGTCGCAGACCCAGCCCTGCTGCGGCGCGACGGTCATCGCTGCGCCGCTGTGCCGGTAATGAGGAGCGCCGCTGCTGGCCGCCGAACAGCGCGCCGTCCGGCCGGTACACCGTCGCTAAGCGACGCCACGACTTATTACCTACTGACCCCGGCAAACGATGGTGCATTGATGACATACTGGTTGTACAGGATGTGATGTGCACAATGCAACGTATTACTTAGGTGACACTATGTTGGTTGTGTGTTATGCATGACACGCATGGCTATTCTCAATAACAAAGTTTCAGTTCTACTAAGATATAATTGGATACCTTGCCTAATATATATGTTTTTAACATGGTGTTTTTTGCTTTATTCGCAGAGTACCCGATGCTTCAGTCGTTCACTCTTGGGTTAATGGATTAGAGTCGCTTCGGCGCTCGCTATTTGTGTCGGGCCGCGATGACTTCCGGCTGGTGGTAACGCCGTTAACAGGCCATATGACGCCACAGAACTGGGCGACATGTAACAGCTATTTCGAGCGCGTTGAAGTTGGGGGTCTAGAGTTACTGGGTCGGATAGAAGAAACTAGATGGTCGTTGACACGTTTACCCGTTACCCCGTTAACCCGTTGATTCCCTTACTTTACCCGTTAACCCGTTGAAATGTTAAACCCGTTAACCGATAGCCGGCTGAGTCCCTTGAAATGTGACGCCCCTGAGATAAGGTTTTAACATATATATGCTACAGGCAATGTGAAGAATCAGGCATTCTATAGAATACCTAGGTATTCTATAGAATGCCTAACCGGTCAGACATTCTATAGCTTGCCTAAGCATTCTATAGATTGCCCAGTCGGTCAGGCATTCTATAGATTGCCTGACCGGTCAGGCATTCCACAGAATGCTTGGATATGTGCGTTTTTGACAAGTCCTATTTACGAGCGAGCGCAAAGCGCTCGCGTGTCTTTACTGAATACTGGATTTGTTTTCTTCTCACATATAAGCGGCCGACCCGACCCGACCCGACCCGGCCCGACCCGGCCCGACCCGACCCGACCCGGCCCGACCGTAACGCTTTTCAGAAGCTTATATCTTTGGAATCCCGCATCCGATTGACAAACGGTCTTCGCCATCTGATAGCCCCACTCAATTATGCTATTGCCATGTTTCGTCTCACGTGAGGGGTCAGCATGGCGCGTGGCACGTGCCGCGTCAGGGGTGTCATAAAACGTTGTCCTGCTATAGCTGAGGAACTGCTGGACCGATTAAGCTGACATTTGGGGTGTTGTTTTAGACCACACTATACTGTAAATGTTACGCAAGTTAAACTCTGGGTCACAGTGCACGTGCGCACGTACACACCCCTGTTCCGTAACTCAGAAACTATCGGGTTTCTACGGGATCGCTCGTCCTTCGCCGATTAAAGGAAATAGTTCACCTTCAACATGGGATTTTGAACTGAAATAGCAGTTGTGTAGCCCGTGTTGAGAAATCCTTATCTGCAACTTTCCTTGGCTGAAAAGACTCTCCAGCCGAAGATATTTGACTTTTTGGTGAAGGAATGCGGCGCATATATGATATACCGTACCGTCTGAGAGTGCCAGCACTGGTCTGAGCATGCGCAGACCAATAACGCACACCATAACATTAATAATTTACGACCTTCTGTCCTGAATTGGCGCGATGTAGGACCATTTTTGAAAAGAAAAAAAGAAACTGTATTAAAAAATATAATAAAATCGTGTTCTGAAAAAAAAGTTCCGAAGGTGAACTATTTCCTTTAAGGCTAATTCCGAAGGTGAACTATTTCCTTTCCCTTTCCTGGTATATTAACCCTATTCCTTGCGTTGGCAGACTCTGCCCCTCCCGGCGTTTTTTTTAATTCTCATGCTGCTCCCAAACTAATAGAGCTAACGTCTTAAAATTTTCTAAATTTTACCCAAATTGAATTCCACATGTCATGTCAAAATTTTGAAAAAATCGACCAGGCAGAGGCGGTTCCAGGCTCCTTTTATGGGGAGGGTGTTACAAATGCGGTTGTGCGGCTCATACTTCCTTCGTAGTTTGCGGTGCAATAAATGCGCCAGAAAAATTTGCATTGCAATATCCATCATAAATACCGGGATTGTACTTTTTTTTGGCAGAGGTGCACTCAGGTACAGCAAAAAAATGGGAGGCGATACCCTCCCTCAGGTTAGGTCCAACTTCAAATTAGTAAGATGATAAAAAGCGTTACGCGCATGGTGCCTCCACGTTGTTTACCTGGATCTGCCCATGCACAATATATTAGATTTAACAAATTACAGCAAATAATTTCCACATGTGACGTTCATACCGCCCCAAACAATTACGAACAGCACATATTTGTTCTCAGAAAATCCCCCCCCCCCATTTTACATCCCCTGAATACGTCTATGATTTTTCATTTTGGTATTTGTCTTTTGATATGTTGAAGACCAGTACATTTCAAGCTTAAAAAAGTGTGTTGCATGACAATCGGTCAAACCATATGACCACAATGACCAATCAAAACTCCCAAAATTTTCGTATTTTGGCCCTATGACCCTCCATTTTCGAACAAAAAAGAAATGTCGAGGTCCAAAAAGAAATATCTTATCACGACGAAGCTAATGACGTTTTCTCTATCGAAATCAACCGAGTGGTTCTCGAGTTCTCTGGGGTGGGGTGGGGGGGAGGACACACTCTGCTCCCCCCGCAGGTTAAAGTCCCACCTTAACAATATATTTGAGTTGAGATAGCCATTTTGATGGTTTGGCATTGCAATCAAGTATGGTAGCAGTTAAAACAACCACAATGATCTAATCAAAAAGATATTCGAGTTTGATTTTGACATCTGTAAAAAATAAGGCCCATGTGTATTTGAATAGGGCCTCTAAACCGACAGCGTCGTCTCTCTTTACCCAACTGGTAATGATAGTCGACTTGTTTTAAGGTGAACCTTGGAGATATTCGCTACGTTTCAATGGTTTGGTAATGGGTTTGTTTTGTATTCAAAGCGCCAGAATTGGCTCGAAGTAATTGTGCCCATACTTTGGCAGCGTAAATGATTTCTGCGTAGCTCTCTAGAGCTCAATATGACGTCATCAACCCAAATATTAAAACTTAACTTTTTATGAAATTAAGCACTGTTTGCGAGAAACAAATGTCATAATCGTGTTCGGCAGCCATTAATTCATATTTTGCACCACAAGCGGCGTACATTTGACAACTTTTGGAAAGGTGGGACAGTCCCTTTAACGCAATTGTGGCCGCCCGCAGGGAATGGGGTTAAAGCTCATACAACTGCAAAAGAGTGCATTTCCTTTCAGGACGGAAACCCGTATAATCCCTTTAAATTAGGCATGCAACATATGGGTCATCATTGGCTCTTAGCGTACGCCAAATGTGGTCCAGTTTGATGAAGCGATTCTATCATTAGGCGCGACTTCCGTTTAAAATCGGTGATTTGGCCTGCCCCACCTTTGCGCGTGCCACGCGCTATGCTACCATCCCTATCATAACGCATCATACCAAAAAATATTGATTTGATGGACCTATCCACCCAATGGTGAAAACCCAATCTCAATCGTAAGCAGTGGTTGCAAAGTTATTAGCTTCCGAAAAGCGTCTGTATGGCCGTGTCGGGCCTGGCCGGGTCAAATGTAAATTTGTCTAGTAAGCAGTAGCGTACCCAGGATTCGCTCCAGGAGGGGGCAATTTTTGCTCAAGGGGCATAAAGTACCTCCACAAAAACAAATCACCGGATTTGGCCCACTATATTTTTAAAAGGGCAAATTAAAAAAAAAATATTTTAATTTTTTTTCAACCAAAGGGGGCACGTACAGACCTTCAGGGGGGATTCCCCGTTTGCCCCCCCCCCCCCCCTGTATACGCTTATGCTAGTAAGTTGACGAGAAACCTCACGGGCGCTTCGCGTCCGCTCGGTAATACCAAGAAAGAAATACTGCCCAGCCAAAGTAAACATATAATTTGAAGTAGACTGTTTTGGGTCTCCTTTCAACTAATGCAGTGGGATATACTGCAGCCGCTTAAGCATTCTTCTACACAAAACAACATTATAGCTAACATTCTTTTTCATTTCTAACAAAGTTGTGTTTGATAAGTTAACGGTAGCTGTATAATGTATGCATGAACCCGCTCAGCCCCGCTCAGCCCCGCTCAGCCCCGCTCAGTCCCGCTCAGCCCCGCTCAGTCCCGCTCAGCCCCGCTCAGTCCCGCTCAGTCCCGCTCAGCCCCGCTCAGTCCCGCTAGCCCCGCTCAGTCCCGCTCAGTCCCGCTCAGTCCCGCTCAGCCCCGCTCAATCCTGCTCAGTCCCGCTAGCCCCGCTCAGCCCCGCTCAGTCCCGCTCAGTCCCACTAGCCCCGCTCAGTCCCGCTCAGCCCCGCTCAGCCCCGCTCAGTCCCGCTCAGCCCCGCTCAGCCCCGCTCAGTCCCGCTAGCCCCGCTCAGTCCCGCTCAGCCCCGCTCAGTCCCGCTCAGCCCCGCTCAGCCCCGCTCAGCCCCGCTCAGTCCCGCTCAGTCCCGCTCAGTCCCGCTCAGCCCCGCTCAGTCCCGCTCAGCCCCGCTCAGTCCCGCTCAGCCCCAATCAGCCCCGCTCAGTCCCGCTAGCCCCGCTCAGTCCCGCTAGCCCCGCTCAGCCCCGCTCAGCCCTGCTAGCCCCTTTCAGTCCCGCTCAGCCCCGCTAGCCCCGCTCAGTCCCGTTCGCCCCTGGAAGGCAGTTGTACCGGCAGAGGGGACTTCAAAGCGCACTGGTCTTCATCTGCCATACTTGTGTCAAGCCATTTTGTGAACTGGTGACAGGACGTGTGCTCCTGGATTTTTTAACGCTTATTCGAAGTGAATAGAGGGTAAGCATACTTGGTTGTAGGAATGTAATGAATGATTATGATTATGGATGATGCTTTTCTTACCATCATCTGTATGCGATTGCGGGATAAAATATTATTTGGGTAGACATGCTCGCTGTCAGGCACACGAGAACATTTCACATATTTTAGAGTAAACAATAATGTACACATGACATGAGCACATGAGCGACTTAATACACACTTGACATCGCCGCAACTGTCTATTTTGCATGTTCACTAGTGGATCCGGGGGGGGGGGGGGGGGGCATGGCGGTCATGCCCCATCCCCCAAACCGAGTGAAATCGGCACAAAATTGACACATTTCCTGATATAGAAGACAATCTGAGCAAGTTTTACTAAAGAAAGTTGGTTTTAAATCAGCTATCAATGCATAAACAAGCGAAATCCGATGAGTTTTCGTAATTGTGTGATCATTTTCGAAATTTTCCCCCTCCAACCACCCGCAAAAAAGCACCGTTCCGGATCCGCCAACGCGCATGTTAGATAATTATATTTGAAAACCATTGGGCAACAAAATGTTGGATTACCTTATCAAGTCAAATGACGGGGTTAATAAGACAAATAATTCACACGCCATGAGAATATTTGGTTACTCGATCTGAAACATATTGAATTGCTCGCCGCGAAACAGATGTTCCGAGTATGTTGTCAATTATTGCCGTCATTCGAGCATACGTATCGAAATCAATAAAAGCAGATTCCGTGCCACTAGAATAACCTTGCCCTGGCTCCAGCATTAGTGCCATGCAATCAAGAAATACCGTCACAAAACCAAGTCCAAGTTAATTGGTACCTAATTCATCATGACGCTTTGTTGTGAGGGCCATTGTATTGATTCATCGTAGTTTCATGTCAACGTCTGCTTCGTTTTTGATTATTCAGTGACTATCATAATTAACTTCAGTGACAAGCAAATATTATACCACGAACACTGCAGAAAAGACATGTGCACAGTTATATCGCGTGCCGCCACTGTATTTGTCATTGATAACGCATTTATTTCAAGTGATGTTCATAGACTATTAAGTCATAAGTGTGTCTAAGTGTACAAGTAGGTATATGTAAAATGTTTAGGTATTCTATAGAATGCCTGACCGGCTAGGTATTCTATATTATACCTAGGCAATCTATAGAATGACTAGGCAATCTATAGAATGCCTGATTCTTCACATTGCCTGTAACATATACATCGGACAGACCGACAGTAAATTACCCACATATACATCGGACAGACAGACACATCAAATTACCCACATATACATCGGACAGACAGACATCAAATTACCCACATATACATCGGACAGACAGACATCAAATTACCCACATATACATCGGACAGACAGACATCAAATTACCCACATATACATAGGACAGACATCAAATTACCCACATATACATCGGACAGACAGACATCAAATTACCCACATATACATCGGACAGACAGACATCAAATTACCCACATATACATCGGACAGACAGACATCAAATTACCCACATATACATCGTACAGACCGACATCAAATTACCCACATATACATCGGACAGACAGACATCAAATTACCCACATATACATCGGACAGACAGACATCAAATTACCCACATATACATCGGACAGACAGACATCAAATTACCCACATATACATCGGACAGACAGACATCAAATTACCCACATATACATAGGACAGACATACATCAAATTACCCACATATACATCGTACAGACCGACATCAAATTACCCACATATACATCGGACAGACAGACATCAAATTACCCACAAATACATCGGACAGACAGACATCAAATTACCCACATATACATCGGACAGACAGACATCAAATTACCCACATATACATCGGACAGACAGACATCAAATTACCCACATATACATCGGACAGACAGACATCAAATTACCCACATATACATCGGACAGACAGACATCAAATTACCCACATATACATAGGACAGACAGACATCAAATTACCCACATATACATCGTACAGACCGACATCAAATTACCCACATATACACCGACAGGCAGACACAGACCGACAGACCGACACATACGGACACATACGGACACAGGCCGACAGGCCGACAGACCGACACAGACCGACACAGACCGACACAGACCGACACAGACCGACAGACCGACAGACCGACAGACCGACAGACCGACAGACCGACAGACCGACAGACCGACACAGGCAGACACAGACAGACACAGACAGACACATACAGACACAGACAGACACATACAGACACAGACAGACACAGACAGACACAGACAGACACAGACAGACACAGACAGACACAGACAGACACAGACAGACACAGACAGACACAGACAGACACAGACAGACACATACAGACACAGACAGACACAGACAGACACATACAGACACAGACAGACACAGACAGACACAGACAGACACAGACAGACACAGACAGACACAGACAGACACAGACAGACACAGACAGACACAGACGGACACAGACGGACACAGACGGACACAGACGGACACAGACGGACACAGACGGACACAGACGGACACAGACGGACACATACATACACAGACAGACACAGACAGACGCAGACATACACAGACAGACACACAGACAGCCACAGACAGACACAGACAGACACAGACAGACACAGACAGACACAGACGGACACAGACGGACACAGACGAACACAGACGAACACAGACGGACACAGACGGACACATACGGACACAGACGGACATAGACACAGACGGACACAAACGGACACAGACGGACACAGACGGACACATACAGACACATACAGACACATACAGACACAGACAGACACAGACAGACACAGACAGACACAGACAGACACAGACAGACACATACAGACACAGACAGACACATACAGACACAGACAGACACAGACAGACACAGACAGACACAGACAGACACAGACAGACACAGACAGACACAGACAGACACATACAGACACATACAGACGCAGACAGACGCAGACAGACGCAGACAGACGCAGACAGACGCAGACAGACGCAGACAGACGCAGACAGACGCAGACAGACGCAGACAGACGCAGACAGACGCAGACAGACGCAGACAGACGCAGACAGACGCAGACAGACGCAGACAGACAGATACAGACAGACAGATACATACAGATGATAGGACAGACATCAAATTACCCACATATACATCGGACAGACAGACATCAAATTACCCACATATACATAGGACAGACAGACATCAAATTACCCACATATACATCGTACAGACCGACATCAAATTACCCACATATACACCGACAGGCAGACACAGACCGACAGACCGACACATACGGACACATACGGACACAGGCCGACAGGCCGACAGACCGACACAGACCGACACAGACCGACACAGACCGACACAGACCGACAGACCGACAGACCGACAGACCGACAGACCGACAGACCGACAGACCGACACAGGCAGACACAGACAGACACAGACAGACACATACAGACACAGACAGACACATACAGACACAGACAGACACAGACAGACACAGACAGACACAGACAGACACAGACAGACACAGACAGACACAGACAGACACAGACAGACACAGACAGACACAGACAGACACAGACAGACACAGACAGACACAGACAGACACAGACAGACACAGACAGACACAGACAGACACAGACAGACACAGACAGACACAGACAGACACAGACAGACACAGACAGACACAGACAGACACAGACAGACACAGACAGACACAGACGGACACAGACGGACACAGACGGACACAGACGGACACAGACGGACACAGACGGACACAGACGGACACAGACGGACACAGACGGACACATACATACACAGACAGACACAGACAGACGCAGACATACACAGACAGACACACAGACAGCCACAGACAGACACAGACAGACACAGACAGACACAGACAGACACAGACGGACACAGACGGACACAGACGAACACAGACGAACACAGACGGACACAGACGGACACATACGGACACAGACGGACATAGACACAGACGGACACAAACGGACACAGACGGACACAGACGGACACATACAGACACATACAGACACATACAGACACAGACAGACACAGACAGACACAGACAGACACAGACAGACACAGACAGACACATACAGACACAGACAGACACATACAGACACAGACAGACACAGACAGACACAGACAGACACAGACAGACACAGACAGACACAGACAGACACAGACAGACACAGACAGACACATACAGACACATACAGACGCAGACAGACGCAGACAGACGCAGACAGACGCAGACAGACGCAGACAGACGCAGACAGACGCAGACAGACGCAGACAGACGCAGACAGACGCAGACAGACGCAGACAGACGCAGACAGACGCAGACAGACGCAGACAGACGCAGACAGACGCAGACAGACGCAGACAGACAGATACAGACACAGACAGACACAGACAGACACAGACAGACACCACAGACAGACACAGACAGACACAGACAGACACATACGGACGCATACGGACACAGACAGACACAGACAGACACAGACGGACACAGACGGACACAGACCGACACATACGGACACATACGGACACAGACGGACACAGACGGACACAGACGGACGCAGACGGACACAGACGGACGCAGACGGACACATACAGACACATACGGACACATACGGACACATATGGACACATACGGACACATACGGACATATACGGACACATACGGACACAGCCGGACACATACGGACACATACGGACACACACGGACATAAACGGACACACACGGACACATACGGACACATACGGACACATACGGACACATATGGACACATACGGACACATACGGACACATACGGACACATACGGACACAAACATACACAGACGGACACATACGGACACATACGGACACAGACAGACACAGACAGACACAGGCAGACACAGACAGACACATACAGACACAGACAGACACAGACAGACACAGACAGACACAGACAGACGCAGACAGACACAGACAGACACAGACAGACACAGACAGACACAGACAGACACAGACAGACAAAGACAGACACATGCATACGCAGACAGACACAGCCAGACACATAAAGACACAGACGGACACATACGGACACATATGGACACCTACGGACACCTACGGACACATACGGACACATACGGACACATATGAACACAGACGGACACATACGGACACATACGGGCACATACGGACATATACGGACACATATGGACGCATACGGACACATAGGACACATACGGACACATAGGACACATACATACACAGACAGACACATACGGACACAAACGGGCACATACGGACACATACGGACACATACGGACACATACGACACATACGGACACATTCGGACACACACGGACACATGCGGACACATTCAAACACATACGGGACACATACGGACACATACGGACACATACGGACACATACGGACACATAGGACACCGACGGACACAGACAGACACAGACGGACACAGACGGACACAGACAGACACAGACAGACACAGACAGACACAGACAGACACAGGCAGACACAGACAGACACAGACAGACACATACAGACACAGACAGACACATACAGACACAGACAGACACAGACAGACACATACAGACACAGACATACACAGACAGACACAGACAGACACAGACAGACACATACAGACACAGACAGACACAGACAGACACATACCGACACAGACAGACACAGACAGACACAGACAGACACATACAGACACATACAGACACAGACAGACACAGACAGACACAGACAGACACCGACAGACACAGACAGACACAGACAGACACAGACAGACACAGACAGAGACAGACAGACACAGGCAGACGCAGACAGACACAGACAGACACAGACAGAGACAGACAGACACAGACAGACACAGACAGACACAGACAGACACAGACAGACACAGACAGACACAGACAGACACAGACAGACACAGACAGACACAGACAGACACAGACATACGCAGACAGACACAGACAGACACATCCAGACACATACGGACACATACGGACACCTACGGACACATACGGACACATACGGACACATGCGGACACATACGGACACATACGGACACATAAGGACACATAAGGACACATACGGACGCATACGGGCACATACGGGCACATACGGACACATACGGATACATACGGACACATACGGACACATACGGACACATACGGACACATATAAAAATACGGACACATACGGACACATACGAACACATACGGACACATACGGACACATACGGACACATACGGACACATACGGACACATACAGACACATACGGACACATAGGACACATAGGACACATATGACACATAGGACACAGACGAACACATACGGACACATACGGACACATACGGACACATACGGACACATACGGACACATACGGACACAGACGGACACAGACAGACACAGCCATACACATACGGACACAGACGGACACAGACGGACACAGACGAACACATACGGACACATACGGACACATACGGACACAGACGGACACATACGGACACATACGGACACAGACGGACACAGAGGGAAACAGACGGACACATACGGACACATACGGACACATACGGACACATACGGACACCTACGGACACATACGGACACATACGGACACATACGGACACATACGGATGCATACGGACACAAACGGACACAGACGGACACATACGGACACATAGGACACATACGGACACATACGGGCACACACGGACACATACGGACACATACGGACACACACGGACATATACGGACACATACAGACATATACGGACACATACAGACACACACACATACGCATACGGACACATACGGACACATACGGACACATACGGACACATTCTGACACATTCTGACACATACGGACACATACGGACACATACGGACACATACGGGCACATACGGGCACATACGGGACACAGACGGACACAAACGGACACATACGGACACATATGACACAGACGGACACATAGGACACATACAGACACAGACATACACATACGGACACAAACGGACACATACGGATACATACGGACACATACGACACAGACGGACACATTCGGACACACACGGACACATACGGACACATACGGACACATACGGGACACATACGGACACATACGGACACATACGGACACATACGGACACATATGACACCGACGGACACAGACAGACACAGACGGACACAGACGGACACAGACGGACACAGACGGACACAGACGGACACAGACGGACACAGACGGACACAGACGGACACAGACAGACACAGACAGACACAGACAGACACAGACAGACACAGACAGACACAGACAGACACAGACAGACACAGACAGACACAGACAGACACAGACAGACACAGACAGACACAGACAGACACAGACAGACACAGACAGACACAGACAGACACAGACAGACAGACGGGCTCTGTGACTATAGACACTAGCGGATCCAGGGGGGGCATTTAGGGCGGCCGCCCCCTCCAAAGCCCAAAGTGGCCTGTTTGGCCCCCCCCAAAAGGTTCACTCAAAAAGTGATCGTTAATGACTAAACGATACCTTATTTTTTATCTTTGTGATAAAAGTAATTCTTTGGTGAAAAAATATGGAAGTAATTTGGTAGCAATCGACATAGGCAAAAGAAACATTAGTGGCGCAAGACACAATCCGAAGGCTAGGACATATATAAGCGTTGTCTGAAGCACGGTAAATACAAGGCCATATATAGGAGGTAGAGTCATCCGGCGATTCTGTGTGATCATGACGTCAGAGCGTGACGTCATGTGGATCCATCGGCCTCCTCCGCCATTGCAGTTAATGCTATTTCGGGAGAAATAAATATCATCTAACTCGGAAAGTAAAAATGTTACGAAAAAGGAAAAGACACGTTGAAAAGCTCAAAACAAGGCAAATCGAAATCTTCTGGATCATTTTAGGCTCAGATCAATATTGAGGTCACTAGAGGTCATCAAAGGTCAGGGCCTTGTTTACGGTCCCCCTGCGGTTCGGCGGTCACCAGCTGAGGCTCTAAGCCCCGCCCCTTCGATGGAATTTTGATTTGACCTAAACCACATGGAATTTGTATGAATCGACGTGTTCTGACGAGGCGAACACGATGACATCAAAATCATTGCTGTATCTATATTTGTCAAAAAGTTATTTGCGAAAAACTGTTTTAACCGACTGCAGACGACATGCGCCAGAATTGACTACTGGGGTGACGTCATAAGTAGAAGTGGACACGTTACGGAGATAGGGATGACACCCCCCTGGGTAAATATAATACTTCTGAAGGTAAGTTTGGCCATGTGCGTCAAGTTAGCGTCGTATTCGTATTCGTTTTCAGCATCGAGTTCCGATTTTCCCCAAACTTAGCATATGGGTAGACCTCATCGAGTTATGCACGAATATGCACTCCGTTTTGACCTAGGACAAATGGTTTGACCTCCAGAGGTCACTGAAATGTCATCGCACGAGGTACCCTCTAATTGTTTCGTTTACCGTCCGATTTAATCGCAACGGGGCTCAAACGACTCGCCGGCACCCCAGCTTGCGTCAGAAAAAAAAACAAAAAAAAATACCTAGAGGTCAAAGGTCCAGGTCACGGGGACGAATACGAGATTTTAAGCTTCGATACCAGTTTGTGTACCCACTAGTTTTTACGTTTACCGCCCGATTTGCTCGCAAGGGGCAAAAAGGGACTCGCCGGCACGTTAGCTTGCGTCATGGAAAACAAAAAGTCATCCAGAGGTCAAAGGTCAAGGTCACGGGGACGAATACGAGATTTTAAGCTTCGGTACCAGCATGGTGTACCCTCTAGTTTTTTCGTTTACCGTCCGATTTGCTCGCAATGGGCAAAAAGGGACTCGACGACACCCCACCTTACGTCAGGAAAAAAAATCACCTATAGGTAAAAGGTCAAGGTCACGGGGACGAATACGAGATTTTAAGCTTCGGTACCAGATTGTGTACCCTCTAGTTTTTTTTTTCTCGTTTACCGTCCGATTTGCTCGCAATGGGCACAAAGGGACTCACCGGCACGTTAGCTTGCGTCAGGAAAAACAAAAAGTCATCCAGATGTCAAAGGTCAAGGTCACGGGGACGAATACGAGATTCTAAGCTTCGGTACCAGCTTGTGTACCCTCTACTTTTTTCGTTTACCGTCTGATTTGCTCGCAATAGGCAAAAAGAGATTCGCCGGCACCCCAGCTTGCATCAGGAAAAACAAAACATCACCTAAAGGTCAAGGTCACGGGGACGAATACGAGATTTTAAGCTTCGGTACCAGCTTGTGTACCCTCTAGTTTTTTTCGAGATTGTAAGCTCCGGTACCGAAGCTTAACATCTCGTATTCGTCCCCGTGACCTTGACCTTTGACCTCTAGGTGATGTTTTGTTTTTCCTGACGCAAGCTAACGTGCCGGCGTGTCCCTTTTTGCCCATTGCGAGCAAATCAGACGGCAAAAGAAAACAAACTAGAGGGTACACAAGCTGGTACCGAAGCTTAAAATCTTGTATTCGTCCCCGTGACCTTGACCTTTGACCTCTAGGTGATGTTTTGTTTTTCCTGACGCACGCTAAGGTGCCGGCGAGTCCCTTTTTGCCCATTGCGAGCAAATCGGACCGTGAACGAAAAAAAACTAGCGGGTACACCATGCTGGTACCGAAGCTTAGAATCTCGTATTCGTCCCCGTGACCTTGACCTTTGACCTCTGGATGACTTTTTGTTTTTCCTGACGCAAGCTAACGTGCCGGTGAGTTCCTTTTTTCCCATTGCGAGCAAATCGGATTGTAAACTAAAAAAACTAGAGGGTACACCATGCTGGTACCGAAGCTTAGAATCTCGTATTCGTCCCCGTGACCTTGACCTTTGACATATGGATGATGTTGTGTTTTACCTGACGCAAGCTGGGGTGCCAACGAGTCCCTTTTTGCCCATTGCAAGCAAATCGGACGGTATACGAAAAAACTAGAGGGTACACAAGCTGGTACCGAAGCTTAAAATATCGTATTCGTCCCTGTGACCTTGACCTTTGACCTCTATGTGATTTTTTGTTTTTCCTGACGCAAGCTAGGGTGCCAGCGAGTCCTTTTTCCATTGCGAGCAGATCAGACGGTAAACAAAAAAACTAGAGGGTACACAAGCTGGTACCGAAGATTAAAATTTCGTATTCGTCCCCGTGACCTTGACCTTTGACCTCTAGGTGATGTTCTGTTTTTCCTGACGTAAGCTGGGGTGCCGTCGAGTCCCTTTTTGCCCATTGCAAGCAAATCGGACGGTAAACAAAAAACTAAAGGGTACACAAGCTGGTACCGAAGCTTAAAATCTCGTATTCGTCACCGTGACCTTGGCCTTTGACCTCTAGGTGATGTTTTCTTTTTCCTGACGCAAGCTGGGGTGCCGTCGAGTCCCTTTTTGACCATTGCAAGCAAATCGGACGGTAAACGAAAAAACTAGAGGGTACACCATGCTGGTACCGAAGCTTAGAATTTCGTATTCGTCCCCGTGACCTTGACCTTTGACCTCTAAGTGATGTTTTGTTTTGTTTCCTGACGCAAGTTAAGGTGCCGGCGAGTCCCTTTTTGCCCATTGCGAGCAAATCGGACGGTAAACGAAAAAACTAGAGGGTACACCATGCTGGTACCGAAGCTTAGAATTTCGTATTCGTCCCCGTGACCTTGACCTTTGACCTCTGGATGACTTTGTGTTTTTCCTGACACAAGCTAACGTGCCGGCGAGTTCCTTTTTGCCCATTGCGAGCAAATCGGATTGTAAACTAAAAAAAACTAGAGGGTACACCATGCTGGTACCGAAGCTTAGAATCTTGTATTCGACCCCGTGACCTTTAACTTTGACCTCTAGGTAATGTTTTGTATTTCCTGACGCAAGCTTGGGTGCCGTCGAGTCCCTTTTTGCCAATTGCAAGCAAATCGGACGGTAAACTAAAAAAACTAGAGGGTACACAAGCTGGTACCGAAGCTTAAAATCTCGTATTCGTCCCTGTGACCTTGACCTTTAACCTCTATGTAATTTTTTGTTTTTCCTGACGCAAGCTAGGGTGCCAGCGAGTCCCTTTTTTTCATTGCGAGCAGATCGGACGGTAAACGAAAAAACTAGAGGGTACACAAGCTGGTACCGAAGCTTATAATCTCGTATTCGTCCCCGTGACCTTGACCTTTGACCTCTAGGTGATTTTTTATTATTCGTGACGCAAGGTGGGGTGCCGGCGAGTCCTTTTTTTCCCATTGTGAGCAAATCGGACGGTACACGAAAGAACTAGAAGGTACACAAGCTGTTACCGAAGCTTAAAATCTCGTATTCGTCCCCGTGACCTTGACCTTGGACCTCTAGGCAATTTTTTGTTTTTCCTGACGCAAGGTGGGGTGCCGGCGAGTCGCTTTTTGTCCATTGCGAGCAAATGGGACGGTAAACCAAAAAACTAGAGGGTACACCATGCTGGTACCGAAGCTTAAAATCTCGTATTCGTCCCCGTGACCTTGACCTTGGACCTCTAGGTGATTTTTTTGTTTTTCCTGACGCAAGCTGGGATGCCGACGAGTCCCTTTTTGCCCATTGCAAGCAAATCGGACGGTAAACTAAAAACTAGAGGGTACACAAGCTGGTACCGAAGCTTAAAATATCGTATTCGTCCCCGTGACCTTGACCTTTGACCTCTATGTGATTTGTTGTCCGAACCCGCGGGGGGGGGGGGGGGGGGGGGGGGGGGGGAGGGCAGAATCTTCCCCTCCCTGATTTTCTCAATAACCTGAAAACTATGATAGATATCAACGTAAAACTTTCAGTACCTTATCCTGCATCAAGTCTAAGTCTTCTCACCAACTCTAAATGCAATTGATGTAGTATTTTGGGAGATAATGACGTTTTAATGACGTCATGTCATGCCATTTTTGGTGGAAAAACGATAAATGTTTGGCAAATCGTAGAAATCAGAGTTTTCAAGCAAATTGCAAATAAAACACGCGAAAAGAAGTGAAAAGACATTTTCTTCAAAATGGCTCTCGGATTTCCAATTTTTTTTTTAACCCCAATTTTTTTGTTTGTTGTGAATTTGAAAAGTGAATTTCTTATGCTCGAATACCAAAATAAGGTAACCGGCCCAAATCCGCGGAGAAAACAAAATGGGGGTACCTTTTTGCCACAAAAAGTTGCCCCCCCCCCCCCAAAAACCGACGGCTGGATCCGCCAGTGACTATAGCCCTTAGTCAATTAGTAATGCATATTCGGTCAACAATCCACATACCACGCAACAAGCTTTTCTTAGCGAAGGGCATTAACTTAATCATTCAGCTGGTGGTGGATCATTCAATGGTGCAGGATCAGCTGAATGGATTATTTATATTATTATACCCGGTGCGCAACAGGGAAGAAGATCGCGACCGGCACTGATGTGTTATTCTTGGAATTTCAGTTCAAACCCCTCAGCCATTCGTATGAAATATGTAGTGACGATAAGCCCTGAAGGCTAGTTCATCAGCTAAAAATGTCAGTGTCACACAGTTGAGTCATTAGTCGAATGCCGTGTACCCACCCACTGCAACGTCGACAGCACGTGACCATTAACCAATCACCACTGCAACGCCGACAGAACGTGACCATTAACCAATCACCACTGCAACGTCGACAGAACGTGACCATTGACCAATCACTACTGCAACGTCGACAGAACGTGACCATTAACCAATCACCACTGCAACGTCGACAGAACGTGACCATTGACCAATCACTACTGCAACGTCGACAGAACGTGACATTTAACCAATCACCACTGCAACGCCGACAGAACGTGACCATTAACCAATCACCACTGCAACGTCGACAGAACGTGACCATTGACCAATCACTACTGCAACGTCGACAGAACGTGACCATTAACCAATCACCACTGCAACGTCGACAGAACGTGACCATTGACCAATCACTACTGCAACGCCGACAGCAGAACGTGGCTATTGACCAATCACCACTGCAACGTCGACAGAACGTGACCATTGACCAATCACTACTGCAACGCCGACAGCAGAACGTGACCATTGACCAATCACCACTGCAACGTCGACATAGCGTGACCATTGACCAATCACCACTGCAACGTCGACATAGTGTGACCAATGACCAATCACCACTGCAACGTCGACAGAACGTGACCATTGACCAATCACCACTGCAACGTCGACATAGCGTGACCATTGACCAATCACCACTGCAATGCCAACAGAACGTGACCATTGACCAATCACCACTGCAACGCTGACAGAACGTGACCATTAACCAATCACCACTGCAACGCCGACAGAACGTGACCATTAACCAATCACCACTGCAACGTCGACAGAACGTGACCATTGACCAATCACTACTGCAACGCCGACAGCAGAACGTGACTATTGACCAACCACCACTGCAACGTCGACATAGCGTGACCATTGGCCAATCACCACTGCAATGTCGACAGCACGTGACCATTGACCAATCACCACTGCAACGTTGACAGAACGTGACCATTGGCCAATCACCACTGCAACGTCGACATAGCGTGACCATTGGCCAATCACCACTGCAACGTCGACATAGCGTGACCATTGACCAATCACCACTGCAACGTCGTCAGAACGTGACCATTGACCAATCACCACTGCAACGTCGACAAAACGTGACCATTGACCAATGACCACTGCAACGTCGACAGAACGTGACTATTGACCAATCACCACTGCAACGTCGACAGAACGTGACCATTGACCAATCACCACTGCAACGTCGTCAGAACGTGACCATTGACCAATCACCACCCACTGCAACGTCGACATAGCGTGACCATTGACCAATCACCACTGCAACGTCGACAGAACGTGACCATTGACCAATCACCACTGTAACGCCGACAGAACGTGACCATTGACCAATCACTACTGCAACGCCGACAGAACGTGACCATTGACCAATCACCACTGCAACGTCGTCAGAACGTGACCATTGACCAATCACCACTGCAACGCCGACAGAACGTGACCATTAACCAATCACCACTGCAACGCCGACAGAACGTGACCATTGCCCAATCAGCCCAATCGTGATCGATCAGCCCACCTACCGCGCTGTAGTCACTGCGAACGTTGTTTACTGAAACCTGCAAGGCAGCGGGCGGTGGAAGAGGGTGGAAGTGGGGGAAACTGCCCCCACTCAAGAAGTTGGTGGAGGGGGGGGGGGGGGGCATATGATTTTGCTCCCCCATAATTTGTAAGAGGGGCCCCTCAAGAAGTTAGTTAAATATTTTCCCTTTTTGACAGACAAAAATGGCTGAGGGCCCCGAGGTACCCCCAGCCAGTCTGACTCATTTGAGGGGCCCTCTAAGGCCGACATAAGGCCCTCAGTCAGCCTGAGGGGCCCTCGATATGCCTTAGGGGCTCTCGGAAGGCATGCGACTTCAATATGGGCCTATCCGACGTTTTTGCGACCATTTAGAGGCCCTGCAAAATATTGTGGCCTAAATCCGAGGAGATACCATTTCGCACCATCGCACGCTAAGAGGCTACTCCGGAAGCGACTCTGGTTTCCGGGCATGGACTCCATGGTGGATGCCATGACGCGCTCATGCCCCGCCTGTAGCGCTGCCACGAAGATGCCGCACATGGATCCCCTGTGGCCCACGAAGGCGCCCGATCTGCCCTTCACTAGGGTGCAGCCGACCTCTGGGGCCCCACACCATGTGGCCGATACATCCTGGTGGAGATCGACCTCCTCACCGGATACGCGGAGGTGGAACTAGTGAAGGGAACTTCCGCCGAGGACAACATCCACGCACTGGACAACATCTTCTGTCGCCACAACCCACCGGAGGTCCTTCTCACGGACTTGGGACAGCCGTTCAAGACGGGACGGAGCCATCCGTTGCAGCGATACTTCAGTGGGATGGGTATCGAGCACAAGACCACCATCTCTGCAGAGGACCCAGAAGTCAATGGTGTCTGCGAGGCCTTCATGAAACACCTGAAAAAGGTCTGGCACACCAGCTACGCACAGCACAAAGACCCGATTCTGGGCCTCAATCGCCACCTGCGCAGCGTCAGGGGTACCCTGCACCCTACCACAGGTGCTATACCAGCTGAGCTGCTCTTCGGCAGAAAGTTCAGCACCATCCTACCCAACTTCAGGCCCAATCCTGCCGCCAAGAAACCTGACATTCTGCAGACCAGGAGGAACGACTTAGCCGGGAAATACAAAATGAAGCTGTACAAAGACATGTCCACCTACGTCAAACCTCACACCATCCAGGTCGGTGATCAGGTCCTGCTGCGGCAAAAGTCCACCAAGCGCGACCCACCCTACGACCCCGAGCCCTACACGGTGGTGGACGTTCATGGCACACAGATCACCGGCGATCGGTCAGGCAGCACGAAAACGCGGGACAGCCAGAGATGGAAAAAGGTGGATATCAGTCACCCGCCGTTGCTCCATGGAGCAACCGCATCGGTCGAGCATGGTGAGGCAAACATCGGTCTCCCAGGATCACCGGGGCCGAGCAACACACAGACCAGCCCTCAACATCCCGGTGGCCCCGAGGTCACCAACGCAGCTCCGCTTCTGAGCCCGACGACACCATCTCCCGAGAGACAGGAGGACCGGGCGCACACCGCATCCAGCTGCCCGAGAACGACCAGGCCGCTGCGCCCGCTGGACGTCCTCAGAGGACTTGATGTGCCCCAGACTGTTGGACTCCTCCGATATAAGACTCCGCACGAGGAAGTGAAGTGTGCGTTAGGTGGCACACCTAACAGACCTGTCTCATTCGGTGTCTCGATCTTGTCGCGATCGTCTATTTACGTAACGATTCTTTTCATATTTGTATACTAACTGTAGTTTCTGTTATTTGGAGCATTTAACAGGTGTAGCGATCGTCTATTTATGTTACGCTTCGTTGTCTATTTTGTATACTAACTGTTGTTTCTGTTATTTTCAGATATTGAGAAATGCACAGTTGTACATACGCCTGGTTACTAGAGTGTAATATGGAGCAGCCGAACAGATTTGTAGAAGGCACAGAACCAGATAAAACGTTACATATCTCTAGGCAAGTTGGCAGTGGCGCACGCAAGGGGTGGGGGGGGGGGGGGGTGGGGGGGGGGGGGGGTCAGCTGACCCCCCCCCCCCCCGAAATTTCTGAGGGCACGCATCAAAAGGACCCGTAGTGGCCCGATTTGCGTAACGAGAGATTTTGCGGTTCTGGAACGATCGAGCTCCCACAGGAAAAAGGGAGCATTTCATCCTATTTCGCCGTTTTGGATATTGTTACGAGGCTGTCCCCAGATACGTTAAGTCCCCAACCCTCAACTTCGACAGATCTCCTTTTGCCCCAAATCAGATATTGTGCTCACTGACCGTTATATTAAAAAAGGCGTCATGAAAGCACGTGTACATCATACGGGCTGAAATGGCAACACTAAATTCCCACTAACACATACGACGCAATGTCCTTAACGATACACGACTAAATGGCTAAACGGCGTAGGTGAGTGCTCGAGCTATCAAGCACGGAGAAGGGAACTGGGATGACCCATGCTCGTTGCTATCAAGCACAGGGGAGGGGAATAGGATTGCCTGCGCTCGTTAGCATCAGGTACAGACGGAGAGGGACAGGAGTCCAGAGAGTCGCCCTGATGCTGGTCTCGAATCGTCGCAATCAATTCGGACCAAAGGTGAGGAACGGAGGAGCGGAGCATGTGGCGCTTACCTGGCGGAGTCCCGGTCTGGACTGACCACCCGAGTCAAACAAGCCCTGACCTCAGCTCGGGTCACGGGCGCCAACCAATAAGATCGCGGCACGCACGCCGCCGCACACACGCATCGAAAAGCGCACCCATCACCAAACATAAACGCGGCATCGACCGGATTTGAACCAGGCCTATAGTGACCCTTACAGCATCTAACTCGGGCGCCTTAGCCGCTTGCACCACCGTGCCACGCAACACTGTACATCACCACAACACTACCCTCCCCCTTCGCTAGTTTGCGTCCCGCAAACTTGAACACTGCATGCTACAAGCACTATCACCTAAAGAAAAAGAACACAAAACACTCAATAGCGTTCGATTCGACGCAACCAGATTGCAGCGTCACCTATCTCCATCTGGTGCCTGCGTGCCGCCAACCTCCAGGACCGGACGTGCTCCGATACCGAATCGAGGAGCCGCCGCCGGATCTGGCCACCCCTGGCTACCGACAGAATGTCACCTGGCTCCCTCGCTGCGATGGGAGCGTCGCGAGCGATCGAGTCTCCGCAGATCAAGTGCAGTCGGCGGGAATCGCGGAATACGTTTAGTGGCGGCAATTCCTGTAGCCACTCCAGGTCGGTCTCGTCGAGTTGCAGGTCATCGCTGGCAGGGGTAGCCGTTACAACATCATCCAACAAGTCCATCCTGCAGACAAAGGAACAAAACGGCAAGAAAAAAATAGACAAAACTACAGAAATAAAAACAAAAATCACAAGATATGGCGTGGGTTTTGTTCTGACTTACAATGCCCAAATCCATTATTTGGCACTGAGGTGAGAAGGTTTTCGGAGGGTCTGGCGTGGGCGCAGGTTGTATCGGCTGGAAGAGCCTGACGCTTCAGATGGGGGATCATGTGGTGGAGCGGAAGGAGGAATCTCGCACGTGCTTGTGGATGTACGTTCCCAGCTGAAGTCAGGGGTGTGGTACTTCCACAGACGGTTGGCGTGCACCACCTTTAACTTCCCGTGGGTTGTTCTTCGGATCCGGAAAGTGACGTCGGACAGGCGATGCACTACCTCATACAGTCCCTCCCAATCACTCATGAGCTTTGGTGACCTTCCTTTTGCCCTGCGAGGATTGTACAGCCAGACTTGGTATCCCTTACTGAAGGTGATCTCCCTGGAATTCATGTCATACCTTGACTTCATTGCATCAGCAGCACCTTTCAGACGATGTCGGACAACTCGATGAACGTCATCCATATGCTGTTTGAGGTGTCCAGCATATGTGGCGGTGTCGACCGGTGGATCTGTGTCTGGTGGTCATCCGATCACCAGGTCCACGGGCATGCGCAGCTCGTGACCTAGCATCATATGTGCTGGGGAGAAGTTCATCACCTCATGTTTTGTAGAACGGCATGCCATCAGCAGTAATGGCAGTTTCTCGTCCCAGTCATCTTGACCGTTAGCATAGAACTTGCCTAGTTCCGCCCCCAGAGTTCGATTGAACCTCTCGACCATGCCATCTGATTGGGGTCTCAGTGGAGTGGTTCTGGTTTTCCTGATCGCAGCATGGTCACAGCACGCCTTGAACACCTTAGACTCAAAATGTCTCCCCTGGTCAGAGTGCAGCTCACCAGGTACCCCAAATCGCGAGAAGAAATTGTCGACGAGGGCGCGCGCAATGGTTTCAGCCTCCTGGTTGGGAACTGCGATTGCCTCTGGCCACTTCGTAAAGTAGTCCATCGTGACACAGCCGTACTTGTTTCCTGACTTGGTGACTGGCAGTGGTCCAGCGATGTCAACAGCCACCCTTTCCATTGGAACGCCGGTGACGAGGAGCTGTAGTGGCGCGTTTCCCCTCCTTTGAGGACCTTTCTTGGCACAGCACACATCACCAGCCCTGCACCACTCCTTTACGTCGTTTCGCATCCCCAGCCAATAGAATCTTTGACGCAGTCGTCCCAATGTTTTCTTTGTACCGAGATGACCGCTGGAAATACTGTCATGCTGTTCCTGCACAACCTGTGAACGGAGCTTTTTGGGCACAACCACCTGCCAGTGAAAGCTGAGGCCATCAGTAGCCTCCCACCTGTGTTCCAGAACACCATCGTTGACCCTCAGTGCATCCCACTGAGACCACAGGTTCTGCACCAGGTAGCTGACCTGGTCCCAATCTGGCCGCAGTTGTCTGGCGTCCAGATGACGAAGAATGGGCCCGATACTGTCATCTTCTTGTTGAGCCTGTCGTATTTCAGCCATGATACCGCATCTCCTGACAGAGTGTTCCTCCCCTGGGGGTCTGCATCACTGTCTGATCTCGGAGAGCCAGTAGCGTTGGTTGCTGGATGTGTATGGTATGGATTTGTACTGTTCGTTTCCCTTCCGCCACGCGACCTGAACTCGCCTAACACGGATACTGCCGCCTGTTTACACGGCAGACTGTTGACGTCCTCCTTGGAGCCGCAGTGTCTGCACGCTGAGGCACATGGTCTCCTGCTGAGAGCATGGGCATTGTGGTGCACTTTCCCCAGACGGTATCGAATTTCAAAATCTTACTGATCTACTCAGGCGATCCAGCAGCGATCCTACTTGTCGCACACGTGTTCGTGATGTTTGTGACGTGTTTCTTTAATGAAAATCGTCCCGACGCCACTTATTGATTCAGCGGTTAGGGACCAATTAGAATGTGTATAACACACATTCTGAATGCGACAAAACTAAACGTTTCATGATGAGCTGCATGATGAATCCTTTGCAAATTTGTGATGCATGATCAACAATTTATGTCAGTTGCTAAATACGTCATATAAAATGTAACAATGCAATTACATTTGACCTAATTACATTTCATTCAGCGATCAAGGAAAATGTTGCAGATACCGATACAATCACGCAAGTATTTATCGATATAAATTGCTCGATTGTAACTAATTAAACCAATCAACGATTCAACTCAAATCCCTCGCCAAATGAATACCGTTCCTCATAGACACCACAATTGAAATAGAACGAAAAATTAATCGGCGAAATATTTCAAATCGCACTCATTCCATTTTACCAAACATTTGGTTGAAGCTTTAGTAATATGTATATAATACAGCATTTCATCTTTTCATTTTTCCATTGTTGCAATCGCCGGTATTGGTAGGTATATTTAATTCCGTCATTAACATGCCATTCAGTCATTTTCTATTCCGATATTTTGCCCATTCGTTATTTTCACATGTGATATTTTCTTTCAAGATGTTTTTCATTCGATATTTGGACATTCAATGATCCCAGAACCAGGGCCTCCTCTAACATGTTAACCCGCGCACTGCAGGGGGGGGGGGGTGATTTCCGCCCCCCCCCCCTCCGGTTTTTCAAAGATAGCGAAAAAACGGCGGCGCGCAGCCCCGCCGGATTTTGATACACCTGTTAGGACATCAATTGCGCATGCTTTGACAAAAAATATGCTCGGGTCATCTCAGGTCAGGTCACCAGACCAGGTCAAGTGACCCCACCACCAAATTTTTTTGCAGTTGTGCCAAAGCCAGAGTTTTTCACCGATCAGGTTGGAACTTACAGGATGTCATGAGGGCATCAGTACTTACAATTCGTTTCTCTTGGAATTTTGATATCGGTGACCTAAGGTCAGGTCAATTTCGTAACCTCCCCATAATAAGTCAATGGGGAAATATACAAATGCTTCCTTTTTCAAGGATATGCATGGTACTAGTCCAATTACTTCTGGATCATGTTATTATAAGATATTCTTGATGATCCAAGTGTAAGTTTTGTTCAGTGACCTCTATTGGGTCATTTGAGGTCATGCGAGGTCACCATCACTTTTTTGTCAATAACTCTCGACATAATGAAGATAGAGAAGTAGAACAGACATCAATGTGTTTGTCTCGTCGAGACACGTCTTCCCATATGCAACATGCCCTACTTGGGTCTCCACTTGACCTTGACCTTAGGTCAAATTGTTAAGTTGACTTAACAAAGTCACCATATATATCATTCAAAGCACCTTGACAAGATAAACACAATGGCGTAAACAGTTTTCCGTTATCTTTATTAGGTAAAAGTAAATAGCAAAAACGATTTAGCAAAAAAACGGCATGTTTTTTCTTTTTGACCTCTGGAGCCTCAAATATTGACCTAACATCAAATCTGAGGACACTTTAGCGATTACAAATTTCACTGGCTGGCGTTTGCTTTTTTCCGTTTGTTTCTAACTATCATTGTTTCTGAGATATGTGGGAATTTCTGGAGCGATGTCCTAAAACAGGAAAAAACTGGAAAATTTTACCTCTGGTGACCACAATTTTGACCTGACTTAAAACAAAACTGAAATACTTTCGAGAGGACACGTATGAAGCTATCACATGCCTTTTTCCGCTTCTCGCTACGTTGCGTAGTTTTCTAGATCTCAGGGGGGGGGGGGCGGAAATCAACCCCCCTACAGTTCGTGTTCGGCGCAAAGCCCCTGCAGTGCGCGGGTTAACTGGGGGGCTGCGCCCCGCCCCCCCCAGTGAATCCGCCCCCCCCAATCGAGGAAAAATCGCGTCACTGGGGGGGGGGGGCACCTATTTTGTCATCGGATGTATATAAAAAACGACATCGGTGGAGTAAATGAAGGCAACAATCTTACATACTCGCAAGTTTAATAACAAGAGCGAAAAAATAAGTAAATACAACTCTGATAATAATTGTATGGCAAATATCGCTTCAGTTTAAGCGCAGAAAAGACGATCCTAACCAGTGTCTGGACAATGAACAAGTGCTATTTGGTGGCAATAGGCACAGTGGAAGGATAAGTTTGTTTCCTTTGCCAGGGACCGGGTTTCAAATTCTTCGACGGGCCTCTGAAAAGTTGACACGGCCTCAGTGGCGGATCTATGATTGGGCAAAATGGCCCCCCCCCAAAAAAAAAACGAAAAATCGGTAGGTAAACGTATGTTTTTGTCCCCCCCCCCAAGCCGAAAAATGCCGACTTGAAAATCCCGAAACATCTTGAATCTGAGTAAAATGGTTACTCGTATTAACCAAAAAAAAAAATCTGGCAATATATGCTGAAATGTTTCATGTATAGCAGCTCTGTTGTTGCAGTGAAGTATTTTAATTTGATCCATGTTATCTGGGCCGTAGATTCACAATATAAAAAAACAGCCCGAAGCTGAACTCGAAAACCATTTGACGACGGGACTGAAACGTTAACAGCGTGAATATACAGCCCAGATAACCCCCGACACGTAGTTTTATCGAAATATAAGATGTAGGGTGTTATTTTGAGATATTTTGGCCGATCTGTTTTGGAATGCCCCAATCCCCCCCCCACTCCAACGAAAAATCGGTAGGCAAACGCATGTTTTTGCCCCCGCCCCCAAACCGTTCCGGGAGGTTGTGATTTTTGCTCCGGGAAGGCGTGATTTACCCCTCTCAACGACTCTGCGCTGACGACCCGACGCCACCCCCCCCCCCCCCCATCCCCCGGTCGTAAATTCCCGAAGTATAATGACCATTCGCACTAGGAATTAGAGATGACGTCGTAGCTGCTGGGTGAGTCCATTATACCACCGGGGGAGGTTGGCAACTCCCTGAATGGGATGCTGGGCCGCGACAATAATCGAAGCGATCGCTGTGTGTGATGCGCTTAGCCTCGGTGCGCACCATTTGCAACATATAGTTTATTCTCGTTACGGCGCGATCGTCCGACAGAAGTGCATTTGATCTCCGTTTACATGTTGTCAGATCGGTAGCCAGAAGGTACCTATATTCGGTGTCTGTACTCTGTATTATATTTATATTGCTTTGTTTATATTTGAAAACATGGGCCCCCTTCCCTCCCGTTATTTTGCAATAACTCTAAAACTGATACAGGTATCGTCACCAAACTTGCAGTACCTTCTCTCACATCAATTCTACACATGTTGACAAAAGGGAAAAATATGAGACTGTGATAGGTCAAGCGGGAATGACGTTAGAGTGACGTCATGTTCTTCGGGTTTTGTTGCAAAATAATGGTTTGCGGAAAACGCTGTCAAAGGTACGATGTTTTGGATGAACTCAATTGTCTTAAATTAAAGTACTGACAATAGACCGGGCTACCAAACTGCTATCTCGTATTTTTTAGGTTTTTTTATTCAAAATTTTGAGAAATCCAAATACATTTTTTTAAAACAAAATTGTATAGAAAAAATCCGAATTATCCCAAAACCGGAATATATGTGATCGAGACGTATGCGGTGAATATGTGTACCAAATTTAAAGTCAATATCTTAAAAAATGACTAAGTTATGACCTTTAAATGACAAAAAACGACCACTTCTCACAGCATTACTATGCATAAAAAACGCATTCCCATTTTTGCTTTTTAGTTCTATTTATATGGAACAAACAATGTTCTAAGGTCATTTGTCGCGTTCTAGACGAAAAACAAACCCATAAACATGTGTTACAACGCCTAATGACCGTAATCTGCAGTTTGACCTCGTGACCTCGGATGACCTTGACCTGACACAAGTTAATAAACAGCTTGAAAGGTACTTAGAATTGTCAGACACTCGAATCATACCGATTTATCGCAGCTTATGCGTTTAATATCGCAATTTTGCGCGACAATTCCATCCATCGAGACCTTTTGACACGGTCAAACATTTTGTACTTGACCTGACCTGTGACGTCATCGGTGACCCCGAGGTCAACAATATTGTGTTTCCCTCAATACATTTCCCAGGGCTATCGAATGCCGTTTTAATTTTTACATTCGGTCCAGTAGTTCCGGAGATCAGAGAAGGGGGGGGGGGGGGCGGGGCAAAAATAGCCCCCCCCCCCAGTAAGTCGCGTTATGAAATATACCAGGGTTTGCTGTTTGTTTATTTTTCCTAATAAACAAACACAAACAAACAGTTCGTGAACAGATGTGTTCATGAACATATGACGTCATCAGCTTAAAATAAATAAACAAACAACGAACAGTTCACGAACGTGCATGAACTGTTCATGAACAACTCAAATTAACTGATAGATCACCTATTTCGTAGCAAGGAAAGCTCATTTAGAAGCGATACAGACATTTGTGTTGTGTTTTTATTATAAGAAAACTGTTTAAAGTTCCTCCACAAACATGGTAGACTAGACAAGCGCATCAGTGTAGCAGATGTAGGCTGACTCACGGTTGTCGACAGTGATTCCGCCACATACGAATAACTGTGGGACGTCAGCGTCTTAACCCTCGCCCTACGGGGGGGGGGGGCTGACAGGCCCCCCCCCCGTAGGGTTTTCTTGAATAACTTTTGACAATGGGGTGCACCTTGCTGAAATTTTTGGTAGCTGATATTACAACAATTATAAGTGGGCTGTAAAAATTTAATTGAAATTGGTCAAGAAGTTTTGGAGATAATAATGTTTTGATGACGTCATGTTGGTAAAAAATGAGAAATATTGGAAAAATCGTAGAAAACAGAGTTTTAAAGAAAACTGCAAACGCTATTCACCAAAGATGCAAAATGGGACTCTCTTTAAAATGGCAATATTTGATTTCCATTTTTTGGGGGTTTTTGACCCCTAAAATGAGAGAAAAAACTGAAAAAATCCCCACAAAATCAAAATTTTCGAAGATATTAGAAAAACCGGAATATATGTGAGAGAACTGAGTATGGGCAATACCCATACCAAATTTCAAAGCAATATCTTCATTTTTGACTGAGTGATATCTTCCTAAGTGTAAGAAACTGATGACGTCATTTTTTAAAATAACTTTTTTTACATTTTTTTGGACAAGATACGAACAAATAATTACTTTTTTTTTGTATTTCTGAGCCAAAACTGGTCTAGGAACATGCCTTTTTACTTACATTTATCAATTTCTAATTTTGAGGTTTTCTGAAGAGCAAAATCGCTGTTCTGGACGTGGTAAATCACTTGACCTGAAAGGTCACCCGTTGACCTGAAACCTAAAAATCGCATACTGTTAGATTCCTCTCATGACAGGCAGCATGCTGGTTCTTACTGAATTGTTCTAAGTTGCTTGGTTTGGAAGTTAACAGGGGGGCTGTCAGGCCCCCCGTAGGGCGAAGGTGAAAAAAGCTCCCGTAGGGCGAGGGTTATTTGTAACTATTTGTAACAGGGGGGAGCGGATTCCGCCCCCCCCCCCCCATGTTTTTCGCAGATATCTCCAGAACGGATGGGAGCATGCCCATGAAATTTTAGAACTTTTCATAGAATTGAATACCGCATTTGGAGTCAAAATTTTGAGTTCTTAACCTGAACAGAGGCGGTTCCAGGGCACAGTTTTGGGTGGGTTCGGAGGCGACATTTGGCGATAATACGGAAATGCGATCTTCACGGTTTCTTCCTAACTGCCTCAAGTATGAAGGAGTTACATCGGTTTACGGTGGTTGCAACAAGTGCAAATTAGTTGATGTTAATGAAATATCATACAAATTGCATGGCAGAGGCGGTTTCAGGGGCTTGAAAGGGGGAAGGGGGGGGGGGGTCAGGAAGTATTCAATGCTTGGCGGGAAGCCAATAGAGCGATGTAAGGGGAATTTATAGCTATCAAGATGTAAAAGATAGCTTCTGCTTCCATTATTTGCATAATGTATTACATATAGAGTTTCAGGGGCGTGTTCAGGCACATGAAAAGGGGGGTGACTGGCATGGTGATAACGATATGCCAGCGATAATGGCGCAATAGACGTTTAACTTATAATGATATATGCACATATGAGGCCTGAAAAGGGAATAAAGTCATTTTTTTGCAGAGGCGCGCTCAGGAATGGAAGAAAGGGGTCATATTACTGCAAGGAAACTAAGAGGCATGGGTGTACAATGACATAACATACTGCAGTTTTCGGATGAAACACGCACCACAGGCTATTCTACGAACGATTATAAGATAATAGGCGAGTCCAGGTAGGGTAAAAAGAGGGGTAAGCAATGTTAATTGAAGTTGTAAGTGAAATAGTCACTGTTGACTAGTTAGTATCATAATAACGGATAATATACTTATCATAAGATCTTGCGCCGCCCCAGTTTGGATCCTGGATACGCCTATGATGAAGTACAACATGCAAAAAGGAACTATCTACGATCAGTAACATATTTATAGTGCTGGGTAGCAACTTGTCTGCGGTTAATATTTGTTTCCAATTTGACCTCCCTTTTTCACTAACCTGGTACCGCCTATGGCAAAAATATGATTTATAACTGTTTTGTCTAATGTCACAATCACATACCATTTCATTTATATAAAAAACATAAAAAATGGTTGTATTATGCATTTACTTCACCCCCATATTGAGTGACCTGCAGACGCATATGATTTTTGAATTTTCAAACATCACCGTTATATATCAATTTCCAATTCAATCTCTATCCATTCTTATTAGTTGTGTTAAAATCGGTCGATAAACATGAAACCTATGTTGGATCAAAAATACCACTAAAATTTGTAGTTTTTGCCCCCCTGTTGCCCCCTATCCAAAGTGTATATTTATTTTATTATTTATAAATGTAGATCGTGTTCAGGGGAACCAAACACCGTTTCATTTTAGAAAATCGGACGGGAAGATCTCGAGATCTCCGGGGGGAGAGGGGGGGGGGGGCGGAATCCGCCCCCCCCCTGTTACAAATAGGGGTAGCCAGGAGCCTGTTACAAATAGGGTTAAAGGCGATTATTCCCATGCTACGATCAAAGGCCTATCGATTGAGTCTGAAAAATACGGGTGCATTACCCAGTCCTCCTGGTTTCGACGCTCGTGGTGATTGAGTTTCACAATACATGCCTACTTGAAAACTTGTATTTTGTCTCAAATAATTATTTAATTACCGAACGGGCGTGCAGCGCCCGTGAGGTTTCTCGCCAACTTACTAGACACATTTGCATTTGACCCGGCCCGAAAGCATAAGCCCGTTTGCATTTGACCCGGTCTAACGTAAGCAATACGATTGGCTGCTATATTTATGAGCCCGAAACCACATTAATAGTACTAATTTAGTCGTTTCATACCAAAATAGTGAGCATGCTCCAAATAATTGAAGATGGGACAGCGAAATGTGAACTCAAATACTAAAAAACTAAGTAATGTATATTTGTTCATGAACAGTTCATGAACGCTCGTGAACTGTTCATGAACAGCCATTTTGTCTTGAACAGATGACCTTGATAATGAAATTCGTAAACAATCAAATAAACAAACAAACAAACATTGTTCATGAACTGTTCACGAACACTTATACAAACAGCAAACACTGAAATATACCCCAGTAACTCTCGGGTTAAAGATCTATTTGCTTGCACTCAGTTGCATTACTCCAATTACCTCTAACGCTGTGCCATGCATACTTTTATAATCAATCATCGCCACTGTATCATCACTCTCATTTAGGTGACGTATCCCTATTCAATTAACTAATTAAATTAATGGCAGTTAAATATTCATAAAAATGTCATGGACTTGTACATAAAAACGTGCGTACGTCTACTTAACCTTTGCCTTGGTCACAAATCCTCTACCTCGCCCTTGTTTTATATGATGAGTGATAGCAATACTTAGTTCAAAGATACAAATATCTACTGAGAAGTAATAACAAAATAATAAATAGCATAGATTACCTACTGAGAATAAAGGTCGAATAGCATCAGTCATACAATCAGAAAAGAAGAAATTCGGGAACTTGAACAGGGAAAATATTTGCGCCTTCGGCGCATATTTTAGGGCTTCAAACATTTCGGTGCCCGTTCTTCTCTTCACATCTGCTTCTGCGTGACAGATAAAATTAAATGCAACTTTTGTGATTCATCACACAAGTACGCCCTCCCCCGCAGTTGCTATGGTGCACACTAAGGTCCGACTTCTTTCTCCTCTAACGTATGTTTGACGGCGAATTAAGAAACAACGATATTGCATTCAAACCGCATTACTGAGAGCTTCAAATTGATATATTGACGCATTGGCTCGCCTTATCCATTGGCTGCTTTTAAGCAAAAATATACGTTTTTACCACCGCAAAGCGCTAAAAACGTATTTTTGCTTAAAATCAGCCAATGGATAAGGTGAAACAATGCGTCAATATGTCAATTTGAAGCTCTCAGTAATGCGGTTTGAATGCATATATGGTCGTTTCTTAATGTGCCGTCAAACATACGCTAGAGGAGAAAATAAACCGGACCTTAATGTGCATCATAGCAACTGCGGGTCCCTGTACATACAGTTCATGAGCCGTACGCGAAACCCGAAAATACCACAAGATTTGGCAGGTGGATCACTTGGATGTCCAAAGCCTATCATCGGAAAAAATGTGTGGGTGCCCCCTCCCCCTCCCCAGTCAAAATATCTTACAAGAGGCCCAGCCCAGAACCGCAACGATCTTGCCCACATCCACCTCTCTCTCCATAAGCAACTGCTGAAAGTGCTGCGCTGCTACAACAACTTAATCGAGGGGTATTGCCCAAGCCATGTTAATCATCTGTCAAAACACAATCGTGAATATCAAAACATGATTGGGCAACGCGTCACCCGGAACTACCTTGATTACGTCATCAGGCGTAGGGATTGTGATGGACCGCCGCCGCGGAGGGCCCTGGATGGCTCACTTTTACCCCTGTGTAGCGAGCCGTGACCGCCGACCCTGGACTGGACTGTGGTCAGCGGTGGACACTGGGCACTGTACAGGGGTCAGTGGTGAGGTTCGGCGTCGGGTCGCCCGTGCGTGGCGACCCACTCAGGCGTGTCCCACTCTCCGTCCGTCCTAGGCACCCCTGACCGCTGCAGCGGAGCAGTTCCCCGTACCGGGCATCGGCCAGCCCCATCGCCTGGCCGCCGCCTGGCCACAGAAGTCACTCAGCCGTGCTGCATTCCCCAGTCCTGTTTCTCCCCCTGCAGACTGTGCAGTGTATGCACATACAGGTGCTGAGCGCTTCTGTTGCAACCTCGGATGACTCGACTGCTCCACCGTGTGAGCAGTAGATGCCGCCACGCCTCGACGCCTGGCTCCCTGCAGCCTGCAGTCTTCGTTCATGATAATGTACCGAGTTCATGATATGCATTAATTTATACGATGAAGCATGCAGCGCTCAGGACGTACTCCCTTTTAGCGGATTCCAGAAAGGAGATCATGAACAATTGAATAGGTCAGTAAAACGCCTTTACCACACCGCACCCGCTCGGTCCTCGCCCAAAAAGGCGTTTTACCGGTTTTATGTAAGTGCATTTTGTGCAATATTTCGTGAGAGGTTATGCTTAGCTTTCAGAGCTGCAAGCTCTGTCAAGCTCAAGAGCTCAAGCTCAAGAGACAGCTCTTTCTCTGCTAAAGCGAGATCAAATCGAGCGGCTCTTATGGCACCTCCCTTTCCTCACTGTCTATACCGCCTTTTAGACGATGTTCCCTTTCCTCACTGTCTATACCGCCGTGTAGACGATGTTCCCTTTCCTCACTGTCTATACCGCCGTTTAGACGATGCTCCCTTGCCCCACTGTCTATACCGCCATTTAGACGTTGCAGTCATGAAGGTCGTACAAGCAATCATTAGGTGCTTGTCATCTAACTGTATGACACATTATGCGATTCCCTGCAACTTGTTTCGGTCATATGCAATACCACTTCAAAACCTTTCAAATTATTTGTGTATATTGACTACGATTATTTGAATTTTATCATTCCCGCCCCTCATAGTCAGTCAAAGGAACGACCGCTCTGAATAAAAGCAGAACCTTAATCCTGCCTGGGCTTCTTGTCGGGGCGTCTAGGCAAGATAAGTTAACTTCTAGTTGTGGTTGCTCTGACACGCATGATTTCCGCATTCCAATGGCGCGTCTCTTCAGTCTTTCCTATCAACAGCCAAGGTCGCCATCGCTCGCCGATACACACTGTGTTGGACAGAGAGATCAATAGCGTATGTCACTGATGGTCGGCAGATGGCTGACCTCAGGTCACCTCAGGTCACCTCAGGTCACCTCAGGTCACCTCAGGTGTGTTCATACAGCTGGAGCGACTCCCATCCTGTGCCTGCAGGGCCGCGGTATCGAGCATAAATGGGACCATAATTGTCGGCGGTGCCTTCATTAAAAGCTAGACTCCATACAGCAACCAGACGCAGACTTTTAACGGCGCCACGAGGCCGTCTACCTATTATATTGCTATTCTAGTCTATTGCTGTCGGTATCAATGGAGGACCGGGATAATAGTATCCGACCTTTGGAGTCAGAGGTAGCCGGGAGGGTCATGGCGAACACAGCATGATGTAATTATGATAGGGGGCCGCAGGGCATGGCAAATGAACGAGCGGCAGTTTCGGTCAGTTCAACATCAAACCTGGACCTGCCCTGCCCAAACACATTGAAGTGCTATCCCACATTTACAATAAAATAGAAAGGTACTAGAGCTAACTCGCCCGCTCCGCTGAACGATTGTATACACTATGCAGGTCAAGTGGTGGTTACTACCCGTGGCACACCCGTCGTACCTAATTACCTATTAACCGTCAAGAGATCACCGCCCCACCAACTCCGGTGCGTCGGTGACTTATCCCATCTCCTACATATGTCCTATGCATAGCTAGCTGGCATCTCCGGGATGGAGGTATCCGCACCAATTCAGCACGTGAATTAACTGGGACTTTTACACTGAATAAACTGAGCGGTTCCGGATAGACAGACAGACATACATACGCTTATCAAATAGTAATATAGATGAATGAATCGAAGGGTCTTGTTTGCAAAAGCCTGAAATAAAAGAGAAAACAACAACAAACAAACAGTTACAATGCACGCTGAGCCACAGCAGGGACGATTAAAAAAAAACTTTTGCCATTAATCTGCATTAGTTAATGAATGACTAACGGTACCTATACCTATCCTTTTCGAAATTTGGTAAGTACTGGAACGTACGAAAAAGGTGATAGGTACATACATCATAAAGGCCGTTAAAATGTAGACAGTTGGAGCTGGCAGCACGATTCCTCGATCATTGTCGTTACCATGACATTAGCGCATACGACATCAACCGTCCATCACTGCTAATCGCTTTTCCGAGCAAAGTTCCTGGCGTGAGTTGTGGGGGTTCCAATAGATTACGAAACGGACCGTAAAACGCTTAACAGATTAAAGTCCGGGAGGCACGAAGGACTGCTGACACGTTCCTTATTTCATCAGTTGAGGCACTCAATATCGTCTTTCCCAATCCTTTGTCACATTCACGCATGTCACTGAAACGTAATAAACTCGTTTTTTTAGCTCTCATTATGACCTGCAGCTCTCCAATACAATACTGATGACCCGGCGCGGAATGAGCTACCGTCTGTCGTCACTGTCGAAACACTGTCTGAACTGTTAGCCGTTTACCGCCACTGTCAAACTGTCGAAACTGTCGGCAGTATATCGTCACTGTCAAACTGTCGAAACTGTCGGCAGTCTATCGTCACTGTCAAACTGTCGGAACTGTCGGCAGTCTATCGTCACTGTCAAACTGTCGGAACTGTCGGCAGTCTATCGTCACTGTCAAACTGTCGGAACTGTCGACAGTCTATCGTCACTGTCAAACTGTCGGAACTGTTGGCAGTCTATCGTCACTTTCAAACTGTCGGAACTGTTGGCAGTCTATCGTCACTGTCAAACTGTCCGAACTGTTGGCAGTCTATCGTCACTGTCAAACTGACGGAACTGTTGGCAGTATATCGTCACTGTCAAACTGTCGGAACTGTTGGCAGTCTATCGTCACTGTCAAACTGTCGGAACTGTTGGCAGTCTATCGTCACTGTCAAACTGTCGGAACTGTCGACAGTCTATCGTCACTGTCGAACTGTCGGAACTGTCGGCAGTATATCGTCACTGTCAAACTGTCGGAACTGTCGGCAGTCTATCGTCACTGTCAAACTGTCGGAACTGTTGGCAGTTTATCGTCAATGTCAAACTGTCGGAACTGTTGGCAGTCTATCGTCACTGTCAAACTGTCGGAACTGTTGGCAGTATATCGTCACTGTCAAACTGTCGGAACTGTCGGCAATCTATCATCACTGTCGGCAGTATGTCGTCACTGTCAAACTGTCGGAACTGTTGGCAGTATATCACCACTGTTGGAACTGTCGGAACTGTTGGAAGTACATCGTCACTGTCAGAACTGTCGGAACTGTCGGCAGTCTATCGTCACTGTCAAACTGTCGGAACTACTGGCAGTCTATCGTCACTGTCAAACTGTCGGAACTGTTAGCAGTCTATCGTCACTGTCGGCAGTATGTCGTCACTGTCAAACTGTCGGAACTGTCGGCAGTATGTCGTCACTGTCAAACTGTCGGAACTGTTGGCAGTATATCACCACTGTCGGAACTGTCGGAACTGTTGGCAGTATATCGTCACTGTCGGAACTGTCGGAACTGTCGGCAGTCTATCGTCACTGTCAAACTGTCGGAACTGTCGGCAGCCTATTGTCACTGTCAAACTGTCGGCACTGTCAAACTGTCGGAACTGTCGTCAGTCTATCGTCACTGTCAAACTGTCGGAACTGTTGGCAATCTATCGTCACTGTCAAACTGTCAGAACTGTCGGCAGTCTATCGTAAATGTCAAACTGTCGGAACTGTCGGCAATCTATCGTCACTGTCAAACTGTCGGAACTGTCGGCAGTCTATCGTCACTGTCGGAACTGTCGGAACTGTCGGCAGTCTATCGTCACTGTCAAACTGTCGGAACTGTCGGCAATCTATCGTCACTGTCAAACTGTCGGAACTGTTGGCAGTCTATCGTCACTGTCAAACTGTCGGAACTGTCGACAGTCTATCGTCACTGTCGGAACTGTCGGAACTGTTGGCAATCTATCGTCACTGTCAAACTGTCGGAACTGTCGGCAGTCTATCGTCACTGTCAAACTGTCAGAACTGTTGGCAGTATATCGCCACTGTCGGCAGTATATCGTCACTGTCAAACTGTCGGAACTGTCGGCAGTCTATCGTCACTGTCAAACTGTCAGAACTGTTGGCAGTCTATCGTCACTGTCAAACTGTCGGAACTGTCGACAGTCTATCGTCACTTTCGGAACTGTCGGAACTGTCGGCAGTCTATCGTCACTGTCAAAATGTCGGAACTGTCGGCAGTCTATCGTCACTGTCAAACTGTCGGAACTGTTGGCAGTCTATCGTCACTGTAAAACTGTCGGAACTGTCGGCAATCTATCGTCACTGTCGACAGTATGTCGTCACTGTCAAACTGTCGGAACTGTTGGCAGTCTATCACCACTGTCGGAACTGTTGGCAGTCTATCGTCACTGTCGGAACTGTCGGAACTGTCGGCAGTCTATCGTCACTGTCAAACTGTCGGAACTGTCGGCAGTCTATCGTCACTGTCAAACTGTCGGAACTGTTGGCAATCTATCTTCACTGTCAAACTGTCGGAACTGTCGGCAGTCTATCGTCACTGTCGGAACTGTCGGAACTGTCGGCAGTATATCGTCACTGTCAAACTGTCGGAACTGTCGGCAATCTATCGTCACTGTCAAACTGTCGGAACTGTTGGCAGTATATCGTCACTGTCAAACTGTCGGAACTGTCGACAGTCTATCGTCACTGTCGGAACTGTCGGAACTGTTGGCAATTTATCGTCACTGTCAAACTGTCGGAACTGTCGGCAGTCTATCGTCACTGTCAAACTGTCGGAACTGTTGGCAGTCTATCGCCACTGTCGGCAGTCTATCGTCACTGTCAAACTGTCGGAACTGTCGTCAGTCTATCGTCACTGTCAAACTGTCGAAACTGTTGGCAGTCTATCGTCACTGTCAAACTGTCGGAACTGTCAACAGTCTATCGTCACTGTCGGAACTGTCGGAACTGTCGGCAGTCTATCGTCACTGTCAAACTGTCGGAACTTTCGGCAGTCTACCGTCACTGTCGGAACTGTCGGAACTGTCGGCAGTCTATCGTCACTGTCGGAACTGTCGGAACTGTTGGCAGTCTACATCTGCGCGCCGGGAATGTGCCGTCCAGGGGTGTTAAAAAGTGCGAACTTACTATATATAGGTAGTGGGCGCCAAAATATTCCCTACAAGAACTTGCTCCGGGACCGAAAATGTCCCAATTTAATAATCTGTTTTGCTCTGTGGTCATCAATTATGTAAAGTATAATGCACAACTACACATAGTTTTCAAATTAGCTGCCAAGTTTCTTTCTTTATCATTGCTAGTTATGGATCCCAAATACCACCACCCCAACCAACCTTCGGCCGATATTTTTTTTTTCGGATATAAATCATTATCGCCAAAAATACGTGTCCTAAAATGTCTCTAAAGTTCTGGGATCCTGGTGGGGGCCGGAATCGTGGCGGGGGCCGCTTCCATTGCTTTAACATAGGGGCCGCGAACCGCGGTCGCGGCCCCGTCTGCCTTGGGAAATACCTCACGAAATTATCCGGCCCCTTGCGAAATATAAGGAAAGCTGATTTGGTCGTTTGAAGTTTACCAAGTGATATCTCAAGATTCTGATGGTAACGCCACCACAACAATAATAAAATACTGTGTGATAGCTTGCAGGCCGTTGTCATTCCAATTGTATTTTATCTACCGTGGTGATTGACGAAGAGTCTATAGAGTATAGGAAGATGGATAATCCTGTGTTGGTAGGTACTTGTTCAAAATGATTTTGTTTTAGTAAAATTATCCACAGTTGAATGAAAGCTTTAAAAAAATTAGAACAAAAATTCAAATTGAAGCATAGAACTTGTATATTCATTATTCATTGATATTAGGTAATGTGGAAATATCATTTGGCATGTGGTGTACTGTAACTCTATTATTGAAACTCAGACATTGCTGAGAAACTGTTTGCCCATCAATATCAGTTTCAATTCAGTTTGTTACCGCTCAGTTTCACTTCAGTTTATCAGTTTGCCCAAGGCTGTATAAACCAGGTAGAACACTACGGGCGAAAAAGTGGTGACAAACACTAATTTAGTAGCCGCGACCCCGGAGTCGCTGTGACGTAGCAGGCGGGGGACGCGGCCGGCCGGCCGCCGTACACACCATTAGTGCGCGCGTGCCTGAAGCTTAGATCGCGCCTAGTTTCTTTGTTTACCGGTCGATTGCAAAACCTAGATTATGTAATCTGTCACAAATAAACCGCTCTGCCGGATGCCGCTGCACAAATTGCAATCAGACCAATATTTACTATGTTATATGTGCGCAAAGCTCAACCTCCGGTGATTAGGTACGGCCTGAGCGGCCGACCGCCGCTCGAAACGATGATAAGTATATCTCTGATGCTATTACCCGGCGTGGAAAATGTGAATGTATCGCAATGAATTGCCTAGGGAGACATAAAGCCTCATCAAATATATCGTATTTGCTTGGCATTGCTATTGCTTCTCGTGACATAGTACAGGCGCGGATCCAGGATTTCAGTCAGGGGGGAGGGGGGATCGGGACGCCCTAGCGCCCCCTAGACTTTTCTTATAGCTGAATCTTTGGGAAACTTACGAAATTATATAGGATCTGAATTGTGATCTTGATCAACTTTTTTGACATGTCAGTCGTTGCCGCACCCCCCGACGGCATATCCATATGATTTTGCCCCCCCCCCTCATAAATTTGTAAGAGGGCCCTCCAAGAAGTTGGTTCGATTTTTCGTTTTGACCAAAACAATGACCCATGGCCCCGACGTGCCCCCAGCCAGCCTGAGGGGCCTTCTAGGGCTGACAGAAGGCCCTCAGTCGGCCTGAGGGGGACCCTCGGTATTCCATGAGAGGGCCCTCAGAAGGCCTGATACTTCAACATGGGCCTGTCCGACGTTGTTTTGCGACCATTTAGATAATTTAGTTTAGAGACCATTAATGGGGGGGGGGGCTCAGTCGGCCTGAGATGGCTCTCAACCAACTCGATGGGGCCCTCAATCGGCCTGAGGGGCTATCGGTCGGCCTGAGGTGCCTTCGGTGGACCTGAGCAAGCCTTCGATCGGTCTGAAGAGCCCTTGCCTGAGTGGCCTTCAGTCGGCTCGAGGATTCTAGGGTCTTCGATCGGCCCGAATTTCGCTACAAATTTCGGCGAAATAATGTTAATAACTATTTCTTTCACGAAACGTCGCACTTTCCTTCAGAATAGTTAGCATGGTCTAAATCCGAGGAGACACCAATTTCGCCAGATTTTGTTTGGGGGAGGGGGTCTTTGGCCATGGGAGTGGGCGTTTTTTTTGGGAGGGGGTCTTTGGCCCTTTTGCCGAGTGGGCCCCCTGGGTTTCTTTGCCCCTCCATCCGAAAATACGATCCGCCGCCACTGGTGCTACTAAGAATGGTGTCTCAAAACCTAAGTAATACCGATATGAGTCACATTGGTATTAATATTGTAGTCTGTTTATATAAGGTGACACAATCTATGGGTTTGCGTCCTTGAAAAATACCAAAATATAGCTAACCTATTCTTACAGCCTCTTATGTCGACAATTTTCGCAGATGTCCTCAGCAAAGAACGCATAAATTTGGGTGTACATTTTAAGCTTATGAGGTATTCTGGGAAAATACTGCTATGTCGACCGATACAATTATTATTTCAACTTTCATATACACCTTTAAATATTGTTTTACGCTTCATAAAACTAAGCAAATGCATAAAATGCACACGCACACACGCCCGTACATTGCTAGCGAACCAATATGGCGAACCCGTTTAAATGTAAACAAACAATTCTCCCCCGGCTTTACGTCATCACAACCTGACCAATCACTGTCGAGCTTGCTCAAGACTGATTGGTCAATACTAGCTGATAGCCAAATATAGATTATGAGCAGATCCGATAAACACGGCCAAGATGCTGGAAGCTGCTCGCGGTTGTCACACTTTTTACCAATGTTGAAGGAGCGGAGTACACCCCCTGAGTTTGCCCATCTGTCTGTTCATGGATTTGTAGCAAGATGCGAGTGGAGGAAGTGAGTAAACTATAGTTCACTGGCCTTAGTTCTTGTGATGACAATATGGGTGAACTGGATGGTGGACAGTGGGGATGATGACCTAGAAGGATCTGCGTTGTTGCTGATGATGTGGCACTGCGGTTATTTGTTGGTTTTGTTGGCCACTGTCATTGTTCTTCACTTGTTCCATCTGCCTACTTCTCTTGTAGGTCATTTGCCTTGCCAGCATCCATAACATATCTATGAAAATATGTTTTGTTGTCTTGCCGTCTTGTGGCCCACCTGATTGGTATAGTTTCAGTTTGAAGTCCCTTCTGCTACCATTTTGCTATTGTCTGATTCATAGGAGGATCATAATCAAATCAATATTTCCTTTCTGCACAACTATATTTCCTTTCTCTATAATGTATAGGTATAGTATATGTTGCACTATTGTAGGAATACCGAGGTATTCATGTAGACGCTCATCTCCGGTCTCCCGGGTTCGACCTGGTGACCGCCATATGTCTTGTGTGCATGCACTGACAGACATCGGAGACTCTTGAGAGTTCTCGGAGACCATACAGGGGTCGATTCAGTCTTTGCAGAGAGCCACATTTTACGAGAACTTTCGAGGGGGTCTTTTGGTCTCAAGATTATCTTTTTTGTCAAGGTTCTCAGCGTGAACTTCAGCGTCTTGCTTGAGAATGTCTGCAAAACGTCTCGGCGCCGGCCGGGATTGAACCGGGGACCCTTCACATGTTAAGCGAGCGCTCTACCACTGAGCTATGGCGTGGCTTATACCAGTACAAGCAAAAAGACGGTACCAACCAAGGCAATTGCTGGGTGAGGTTGATACTTACCGACTTTCCGTGTATTAATATTGTTTGGTTAACAAATGATGGTATGAAAGTAATACTTACAAATCAAAACGATCGAAAAAATAATAGTTATTCGGTATTTACTTTAATAAAAGTTGGTTTCTGTCGTTGCGATTACAGCGACACCTGCAGTGCTATGGTGTCGCCATCTGTATGGAATGAATTCAATTTCAGGATTCTCTCAGGAGATCATCCACTGTTCTCAACAGGTGACTGCTAAAACATCCCGCGGGTTCGCTCCTCGATCGCGACAGACTTTTCTAATTCGTTGACTGCCTGATGGTCTCAGAGGCATAAAATTGTCAGCTGGAGACATATTTACTTTCAACAACCAACGCGGAGACCATGTAGATGTATCAGGCGAGACCATCCACTGAAAGGTCTCGAAATAGAAACCGTGCAGGTTTCTCAGGGAAGAGCATTCAGCAAAAGTTCTCAAAAGTGTTTCTGAGTGTGGGTTCCTTCCATTCCCTGTGAATGCCATCCTTGCATGCCTAACGAGAGAGGGGACGCTAACAGGTGAGTTGAACAGGTTAGTTTCATTTGTTGTATAAATAGTATAGAAGAGAAGAGTTTTTCCTTGGCATTCCGGATGGATGTCTTTTGATAGTTAATTTGTTGTTCTTGGAAGATACTTTCAGTACCTTATGCTGCATCATTTCTACGTCTTCGCACCGAATTCCAATTAAATTGATACAGTATTTTGGGAAATAATGACGTTTTAATGACGCCATGTCATGCCATTTTTGGTGGAAAAACTATCAATGTTTGAACAATCGTAGAAAATAGAGTTTTGAAACAAATTGCAAATAAAAAACCGTTAAAAGAAAGTAAATGACATTCTCTTCAAAATGGCGATCTCGGATTTGTGAAATTTTGTGTTTTGACGCCCCAAAAATAACAGATTCTTTTTTTTTGAAAAAAATCCACATTTTTTGTTGTCAATTTGAAAAGTGAATTTCTTAAGCCCGAATACCAAAATAAGGCGACCGGCCCAAATCAGCGGAGAAAAAAATGGGGGGTATCTTTTTGCCACGAAAACATACCCCCCGGTGAGAGGCTGGATCCGCCGGTGCATGCCGCGGTACTTATACCTGGGGGCCGAGTTTTCCCATACCGGGTTAGGTGGGCGCCACTTGAAGCGTTTTTACCACCCCTGGTGCCGTCTGTGACGCACAGGCTCGTCTGCAACTAGACAGAACCTGGAACTGACCGACCTCTGTTGCTCACCCAATGTGACTGGACGAGAAGTCAAGCTAAAAGTTTGGACTGTGGACTGCTGTTCCATGTGACACTGAGAGTTGTTACCGGCACTGGTATGGCAATGCTGTTTTGTAGCTGAAGTTTTAGATAAAGGTCTCAGATTGTGTGACCGGTACGGCATCAGGACGACTTATTCAGCCATGCTGTTGATCACTGAATAACCACAAAAGAAATGTCATCTTCGTTTTCGATTGACGTTTGCGAATTCGAACTCGTGTGACTTGCGATGTCGGAAATTCCAAATTAATGTACACAAAAAAAATGATTACAAATTTACAAATTGATGCAAGGTTTTGATGATATACCAAGTACCCACGTGGCTTAACCCTCGCCCGTGCAGCGTCCGATCAGTGCGTGACCGTGCACGGGGGGGGGGGGGGATTGGTACGACCCCCTAGCGTTTCGCCCCTAATTGGGCTAGAGCTTCGATTAAAAACGAGCGTGTTTCTTGTCACGAGAGGAAGCCAGTGATACCCAATTTTAAGGTCCTAGGTCATTAGGTGACCTCTGAGGTCATGTCAATGACCCAAAATTCAACCAAATTATAAATGCGTATAAATTTAATTTAATCGAGCTAGAATCGCGAATGAGCATATAATTATGCTAAATGGGTTCCAAATTTGAAATTAGCGTCA